>BQNB010054980.1:2764-35434 GCA_026074375.1 Tanacetum coccineum
TTTTAGGAGCGTTTGCGAAAAATGTGATTGTTGATCCGATTTTGTTTTGAGGTTTTGGGCGACTTAAAAATGTTTTCATTAGGCAAGAAGGTAGTTTTTAGAGAGCTTGTTTTGAATAGATAGATTTTCATATGTCGAACACTATAAGCGGACATAAAACGGCCAAGTTATGGCGAAATAAATTTTGGAACACTTTTTAGAAAAATACTTATTTAAGGTGCTGATTGGAAATTAAAAAGAGGTTTTCTGACACTTTCATACGTATTTAAGCTTTTAAAACATTGGCGAAACGTATATGGACACTAGTATATAAAGTAGAAACTTTGGAAACGTCACAAATATATTGTCGGGATTTCTAAAACAGGAAACTTCTAAAAATAGTAACTTTTGATATTTATTAGCGAGATGGACTTGGAAGTTAGGCGTTTAGGTTTAACTAGTGCGTTTTAGGATCATGGAATCATTGAATATTAGGGGACGCTATTAACATCCCGAAACTTAGAACTTTCCTAAAATAGTAACTTTCCAAAAATAGAAACTTTTCTTAAAACATGGCGTAACGTAACTATAAACCTTATACTTTCATAATGACACATTTTACTATATAAACTAAAGTGCAAACACTTATCGATGTCTATTTTTCTTACAAGCGTATTATCCGATGTTTCGTATTTATTTCTCGTTTCTAAAGTGCGTCTATTAATTAGGTCGCGGTTTGAGTCGTTCGTTATCGTTATTCACTTCGTTGAACATCTTGCTCACTACTTGCTTAAGGTGAGTTCATAGCCCTATGTTTTTACTACTTTGCTTTACTATTTGGGGTGAGAAACATTTCTTGTTTTTAAACATTGGACACAAATGCTTTACGTTTTTCCCAATCTTGTTTACGTGTTGCCTAAGTAATAGTGAAACTTGTATGCCCGAGTTATCATGAACCGTTAGTTACTTATGATCAGTTGGATTGGTAAGTGAGCGCGAGTGTTGTAGATAGATCTATTGGGACTAATAGTCCCCGTCGGTGTAAGTAGCTCTTACAGGATCAACGGACGTATACCATGTCGAGTGATACGGTGAAGCCCCATGTTGGCACCCGTCAGGGCAAGTTTATTAAGCATTTTGCATGCTTCCATTACATTTAGCCTCGGTGTCATGAGCTTAGTGCAACGTAAATACCTTTCAAGAACTATTATTATCTGTTTTAACATCGTTGTAAATTTCAAAAATTTATATTCGCTTCCGCATATTATCTATGAACCTATGTAAAACTTTAACTATTTTCATTTAATGCAATGATGTTCGATTTCTAAACATACCCTTAGAGGTCGTTCTTTGTATCTGTGTGATGTATATTATGACGTCACGTCCCCGGACACGTGTTTCTGTCCCCGTTTGGGGGTGTGACAGATTGGTAAATCCAAAGCCAAGGTTATAGAGAACCAGGTAGAATATTAGGTCTGGTCTATAACCAGTTTGTGATCCTACGTGTTTCTACTTGCTTACGTATATAATTACTATCGATAAGTATACGGGTATTAATAATAATACATTTCCATAATTATATTACGTATAATTTTGCCATGACTATATTTTCCATCTATATTTTTCCTACATTGCACGCATTGGCATGGTTTCATATAAAGGGGATTTATATAAACTTTTGCTTGTACAGGTTACGGCAGCTCCGGTTTTATCTATTTCTTCGGACTTATCAGTCGAGAGTGTGAGATCCTCTTTTCCGCGAGTTATTCTTATCGATTCTATTTCTGTTGAGGTCCTGGTTGCACCGGAGGTGGGGGCGACTGCATTTGCCTCACCTGCCGGGGTGCTTGAGCTGGTTACTCATTCATCATCAGAGGCTGACCTATCGGAGAGTTCACTACCTCCCGTATCTGTAGCACCTATGGTTTCACCTTTTCTGTGTTCAAACGATTCAGAGTCAGATAATGAGATGCCCAAGAGGCATGTGTCATCTATACCTCATGATGCTATGCTTACTAGGTGGAGGAGCAGAGTGTCACACCCCGTCATAGGCGGGAACACGAGAATGCAACATAATGATCAATCATAACAGAAGATACAGAATAGATAAATCAAAAATGCATAAATGAAAGTGTCATGACGACCATCAACCTTAATAACTTTGAGTGATGTCCCATCGAAGAACATAACAAATAGTCGCTTACAAATCTACTTGCCCACGCAGGGGTCCATACAAGTCTTAAACATTTATCCTCAAGAAATCAAATCCATAAGATACTTCAAAAGTAAGACTTCTTAAACATGATCCATTCAGGATATACTTAAAGTCTGCTATCACACATCTCAATCTTAATGATCATTCTCTTTACCTGAAAATGATACTTGAAAACGTCAACAATAATGTTGGTGAGCTTGTGGGTTTGAAGGAAACCCAGTCGCTGTGCAAATATCTCAAACAGTTGGACAATTATGCTATATGACAGTGAATATATGCAAACAATCACAACCCATAACTTAGAATCCCCGCTAATCATGTACCAAGACCTAGCACCCCCGCTAGTCTTATCACCAGCGTGTACCACCGCTCTTAGGGTCGCAACCTTGAATATCATACCGTACCTAAAGTCTACCAGCTAGAGCTATATATAGGGCGAAGTTCCACACAGAAAGTTCCATACAACATATCGTACCAACACATATCATTCACTTAGTAGTCATAAGCACATAAATTGTCCCAAAAACAAAACCACATTTTGCACAGTTCAGAAAACAGTTCAAAACACATTTGAGTATCATTTTCCCCCAACGGAAAAGATTTAAAAAGTGGAGCTACGAGAACTCACCTCAAGCAAAGGTCTCAACCAGCCAACTCAATATCACACAAGCAAATGCAACGACGTCCGAACACGACCTAGTCCAATTAATGTTCCAATTAGACAATCTATTTCCCAAAACATTTTTTAGGTTTGATGCATAGAGGTCAGATGAGCGTTTTAAGGTTATTCTTAACGTTCGCAGTGGTGTGATGGTTGACAACTTAACTTCAAAAGTATCATACTTCCCATTTCATACCTTAGTATAGTATATACTTATACTATTTAATATAATAGATAAGTAATAGGTACTTTTATATATATATATATATATATCTCGATACTTCCATTCGGTACTCTTAGTTAACATTAATTCATCATTTAAGTTATAAGAAACGAAGTGTTTAATTATCCTCAACGATTTATAAAAGTTTCGAAAAGAATACATTTTTGTCTTTTAGTCGACTTATTAAAATAATAATATTTTATTATTTTATTGAAAATCGCGTTTTGGGTAAAAATTCTAAGTATAGACTTTTTACGAAATTTCGACATGACCCGTACGTTTATACAACTTTTTCCAAGGTTTTAAACCTTAATTTCAAACAATTTTCCACTAATTCACCATTTTCCAACAAAATGTCAAAAATCCATATTTCGCAATGTTCACCAAAAGGTATTTCCCAAACGACTTGCAAAATAAATTCATAAACATGTTTCGTTTTCCAAAAGTCCGTCAAATCTCTTAAAATGACTAGTTTACGCTTATTGGGCCTTAAGGCCCAATAGGGATCCATTAAGATATTCATACGTATAATATATACTTTAGGCCCAATACTAAAGCCCATTAGTAATTATAAGCCCAACACAATAAGTAACAAAGTAACCCAGACCACAATAAGAACTCAATAAGCCATGGCTTATTGAGGCTTATTGGGTCGTAAGCCCAATAGCTCCAAAACTAATTTATTAAGCTCTAAAAATAAGCTAATAAGCTACATATTGTATTTGGTTATCACCATAAGATATAAAAATAGTCCACAAAAATATGACATACTAGGGTAATAACCAAAAATACTTCTACTAACAATCTTGTGGTTTTCGAACCACCTTAAGCCCAAAATAAGTAAAAAAGTGCTTATAAATAAGCTAAATAAGCTATTATCCAAAATAAGCTAATTAGCAACAAATGTTTTTCAACCATCACGACCACAATATCAAAACTAACAAAACCTCTTCTCCTTTTCTTTAATTTTCAAACCAAACGCACCTTATTATCTTTTCATTTCATTTTTGAGTTTTGATTTTTACGACGATCAACTTGTACAACTAACATCTATGCATCATAAGGTATTCAAAAGTACAAAAATATTTGAAATAAGATGACTTACAAAAATCATCACTTGTGAACAAGATCAACACGAACCAAACAACCCAAACGTTGTTTAAATGTTAACCCGTGCATTAGAATCAACCCAGAAGTACCCAAACTATTATGTTTTTGATCAAGTTTCAAAAATTATAAGAGTGTGTGTGTGTTTTATTCGGATGCAACAAAAGAAAGAGAGGAGAGGACAAAAATAATTTTTGTGTGTTGTTATGAAGTGTGTGTGTGTATTTGAAATCATATAAGACAATCACTAGTACCTCCTAGAGACCAACCAGCTAAAATATGCCTCCTTGTCTCCTTCCCTTGTCTCGAACCCGAATAGGATCCAAGGGGGTCCCGGGTGTCTTCGTTTCGTGTCAAGTTTACTTAAATCTCAAAAACCATGATCGTAAAATATTTCCCGAAGTTACTTAGCATTTTCATCCATCTTAAAAATACTTTTCCGATAACCTAGAGTATTTACACGACATATTTACATTTGAAACTCCCCAAAACTCATTTTGAACATTATCGAACGTGTCGGGATTGTTTTCGGCATTTCACACTATTCACAGGTTAAACCACCCGGAACACAATCAACATAATAATACCCTTAAAAAAGATTATTATACACCCTATAATCATAAATCACCATCAATCACGTAAATTTACCACCGTCAACACGGTACAAGTTCTAACGAAACTGACAAATGTCAAATAGTCAAAGGACTAAATTAGAACATTCTAAAACATAAAAAGGGCAAGGGTTATATTCTACCCCTTTAAAAAGAATTTTGACCCCAAAATTCAGCTACTGACAAAACTAAATAGATGTGGATACTTAAGTCTCATCTGATCCTCACGTTCCCACGTGAATTCAGGTCCACGTTTCGAATTCCATCGAACCTTGACGGTGGTAATTCTACTCCGCTTAAGCTTCTTGAACTCTCTTTCTAAGATCTCCATAGGCTCTTCTACAAAATTCAACTTAGCATCTACTTGGATCTCGTCCAATGGCACTTGCAGTGTTCGGTTAACCAAACACTTCTTAAGGTTCGACACGTGGAACGTATCATGAACACCATTCAACTCCTCAGGTAGTCTAAGTCTATAGGCTACAGGACCTACCTTCTTAGTGATCTCAAAAGGTCCAACAAATCTAGGTGCTAGTTTCCCCTTCTTCCCAAAGCGTACCACACCTTTCTAAGGCGATAATTTAAGCAAGACATAATCACCTACACTGAACTCTAGAGGCTTCATCCTCTTATCGGCATAACTTTTCTAGCGATCACGTGTAGCCTTAAGTCTATCCTTAATCTGCGAGATCTTCTTAGTGGTCTCTTGCACTAACTCAGGTACTATCAACTGACCCTCTCCAACCTCTGCCCACATAATCAGGGAATGACACTTTCGACCATACAAAGCCTCAAACGACGCACATCTCACACTAGAATGATAACTATTGTTATACGAAAACTCAACTAAATGAAGATGAACATCTCAACTTCCTCTGAAGTCTAGGATGCACGCTCTAAGCATGTCTTTCAAAGTCTAGATTGTACGCTCACTCTGACCATCGGTCTGAGGGTGGTAAGCCGTACTCATGTCCAAACGGGTTCCTAATGCCTCTTGCATTGACTGCCAAACTCTTGACGTAAATCGACTATCACGATCAGATATGATCGAGATCGGCACATCGTGCCTAGTAACAATCTCATTTAGATATAGCCTAGCTAACCTATCCAAGTATAATCCTTACGTATAGGCAGAAAATGAGCAGACTTAGTCAACCGGTCTACAATGACCCAGATTGCATCATGCCTACTACTAGTCCTTGGTAACTAATGACATCAAATAACGTCTATTTTATAGTATCATTTATCCCATGATATTAATCCATTTTGTATAGTTATTGCAAAGAATTGTTACTTAATCATTTATATTTTAGAATTGCAGTAATTAACGAGTAATTGGTGAAACATAGCAAAAGGCGCGCATTCTGGAGCTTAAATGAAGATATTTTGAAGATTACTATTCTAAAGACCAATACGCCGTATCCATCAAGAAGATACGGCGTATCCGTGCCTGCACTCACCAAAGACCACATAAGATTAAAGATCAATACGCCGTATCTAGAGGACTCAATATGTCGTATTCAAGATATGGAATCAATATAATATTCTGGAAGATATCAAACGTGGTCCCTACTCCAAGAAATCCCCAATACGCCGTATCCAACCCATTGGATACGCCGTATTGAACCGACTTCCAGACATTATAAATAGAAAACTCAAAAACGAGTTTTAAGTGTGCTAAATCATATTCTCGATACCTAAACCACAAAAGTCGATTTTCAGAGGAGAAAAAGAGCAGAAGAGGTCGAGCAACGTATTCAATTCCATAGGAGACATCGTGTAATTCCATATACTTTAGTAATCATTCAGTTTTTGGTATCATTCGTTAACTCGGTTAGTTTACCTTGGCTAAATTATTACTCTTGTATTTATTATGACGTTTGAAGGCTAATACCTTCGGGTATTAGCCATTATTATTAAGATCTGAATTGTTTGGTAATTTGTTTGTTCGATTTCTGATTCATGGTGTATGCTTGTTTAGGTTTAATCCATTTATACTTGTTTTCGCGCTTTGTATGCGACCTATCATTCAACTGGATCTAGCTAAGTGGACCCAGCGGATCTAGAGTCCGGGATAGCTCTCCCATATAGTAAATTTATACACCCTGGGAATAATAGTTCCAAAAAAATTATCCTCTAAGTCTGTGTATAGGATGACGCTTTGGGCTTAACCATTCATTTGATATTGCCAATGGTTTTATTGATCGTGTTGACTACAAGTGACCTAGATAATTCACACTAACAAATAAGTTCTGATTCCAATTGGATAAGATTTGGACAAGTGGCGACAGTGTATAAGTTGCCATTAAGCGTAAGTGGGTAAAGTCCTATGTAGCTAGGGTTTAACAAGATCACCATTCCTTTAATCCCTAAAGTAGATTATAATCAGCAAATAAGGATGCTTTATGCAGATGCTTTAATTGTGACCAGAATTATAACGTGTCTAGATCAGGATGATGTAAGCCTAAGTATTAAGAATTAGATGCCACCTCGAGAGAAGAAATCATTGCAACTTAAAAAAACAAACCAATGTTCTAATCGGATTAATAAGGTTTAATCAATTTACTTATATAAGTCGAATCGTATCTTTTATCTTTTGATAATTAGCTGTGTGGAGTACAGTTTCATGACTTGATTTATAGTCACCAATTAAACCGTGCCAGTCTCATCATACTGAAAACCCAAATTTTCCATAGAATTAGGAGACACTGACATAAGGTTTAACAATAGGATTAGAATAGAAATACACATAGATTAGATAACCAAGATATTAGTTAAATTGATAGATTTAACCTCGCTCTCAGTGATCGACACCCTACTTACCACGAAACTACTATCGATCGGGGACACCGCTCGTTAAAGTGTTGTTTTTGGTTGAGTCAACAAAATATAAATTTAAAACTTGAATCATACAAAAAATAACCCTAAACTAAAACACATCAAGTTTTTGGCGCCGCTGTCGGGATTGAAAATTAATCTTGATTTTTATTTTGATATTTTGGTTTTTAACGTTAGATTAGATCTAACCCTTAGGAGTAAGTTAATTTTATTTTGTATATTTGTCTTTAATTGTTTGCTTGTATATTTGTGTGTTTAATTGTTTGAGTATTTAATTGTTTTTCTTGAATACACTGTTCTGGTCGATAGTTGAATACGGCGTATCTACTTCCACTAAATACGGCGTATCCAGTTCTCTATACAATACAGCGTATTCATCTCAACAGATTAATACGGCGTATCCACTTCCATTGGATACGGCGTATCGATCGTCTGGGACAGAAACTAAGATAATTGATTTTCGTGCAAATTTTTTCTACCTTTCTTTGGAACAAATCCTACTGATTGTTTATCCCTTGTTTCAGGTAGTACATGACAAGAAGTTCAACGAACAAACTATACATACCCTACAAAGATCCTGAACGACAATTTCGATCATCAAAGAAACACTTCAAGTCACTTAGCCTTGACGAATTGAGATCTCCGGATTTTAATCTACTTTTTGACAAAGAATACTCAGAGGAAGAAGAAGAAGCAATGGCGAAAACAATGGAGCAATACATGAGCAAGACCCAAACGGACTATGGATTGAGAGTCGCTAGGCCTAAAATTGATAACAAAGATCAATTTGAACTAAAAAGACAATTTCTTAATGAGCTTCAAGAAAACACATTTAGCGGTTCGGATAATGAAGATGCTAATGAACACATTAAGAAAGTTCTCGAAATAGTTGACTTATTCCATGTTCCTAACATCACTGTGGATCAACTAATGCTCTGAGTCTTCCCTATATCCTAACTGGAGCCGCAAGCCATTGGCTAAGAAACGAACCAACTGGTTCAATCAAAACTTAGGAAGATCTTAAAACAAAGTTTTGAACAAATACTGCCCACCTGGTCGAACTGCGAAGAAAATGGAGGAAATCAACAACTTACAGCAAGAGCTAGATGAAAGCCTTTATCAAGCATGGGAGCGCTTTAAGGAACTTTTGATGAAGTGTCATCAACACTATTTGACTAAGATACATGAGGTGATTTTGTTCTATAATGGTTTGGATGTTCCAACACGACAGATTCTTGACTCAAGAGGTGCCGTTCTGACTAAAACTGCTGCAGATGCCAAAACAGCCATCAAAGAAATGGCTGAATACTCTCAAAAATGGCACAATGAAACATCAAGAGGAAGAAATACTGAGACTTTTGACGGATTAGCTGCGATACAAGCACAACAATCTTGGAAGAGAGATCAAGAAAGTGAATGAAAAAGTTTATGCTGCTCAGGTTGGATGTGAGCAATGCAAAGGACCCCATTACACCAATGATTCCCCACAAAAAGAATAAGGGAATGCCCTAGAAGAAGCTTACTACACGTAATTTGGTGGACCTTTTCATGGTGGTGGATATAGAGTAACTGCTCCAGGGTACTATTAAAGGAACAACGTCAATCCTTCGTTCCAAGAATGAAGGCAATCTATGGAAGATACCCTGAACAAATTTATGAGTGAATCAGCAAAAAGACACGAAGAAAACTCTAACTTGATCAAAGAAATCTGAGCTTCGACAGATGCTGCAATAAGGAACCAAGGAGCATCGATCAAAACTTTAGAAATACAAATCGGGAAAATAAGCAAGGTACTACAGGAGAGAGGATTTGGAAGCCTACCAAGCTTAACTGAAACAAACCCGAGAGACCAAGTCAAGTCGATTTCAACCACTATTGAAGCTGATTCAAACTCGATACGCCGTATTGGATCAAACCAATACACCGTATCCACTGGACAGAACAGTACATTGTTATACAAGTCGAGACAAACTACAGTTCCTTTTCCAAGTCGTTTGGATAATCATTACTGTGATGAAGAGGGGAATTATGGACCAAAATTTACGGAAGCTTATGGAGCTTCACATATCAACAACGCCATACCCCGAAAGGAGAAAGACCCAGGAAGTTTCACTTTACCTTGCTTTATTAATGATTTCTGTTTTGACAACGCCCTTGTTGACTTAGGAGCTAGCGTTAGTGTTATGACTCTCTCGACCTACCTTAACTTAGGATTAGGCGAATTAGCTCACACTAGGTTGACAGTGGAATTGGCAGATAGGACTGTGAAAAATCCAAAAGGAATAGCTAAAAACGTACTAGTAGGAATTGGTAAATTTACTTTCCCAATAGACTTTATAATTCTTGATATGCCCGAGGATGTCAAAGTACCTTTGATCCTCGAAAGACCATTTTTGTCTACCACTCATGCTAAGATTGATGTTTACAAAAGAAAGATTACTTTGAGGGTTGGGGAAGAAACGATTATTTTCAAAAGTGTTACACCTGCTAGTAGTATAATTAAGAGGGTCTATATGCTAAGTTTGAGAAAAAGAATGGAGCTTGATTTAGAAGCTAGGCTTATGGGAGAGACTTTGGCGTTAAATAGATTATTAGACCCTTTCTCGGAAGATTACATTGAATTAAATGATCTAAATGAACCATTTGAGCTTAGAAGAAATCAAGGAGATGATTTAATGCCCACCATTGAGGAAGGTGAGGTAATTGAGGAATTTAGAACCAGGGATGAAAATCTTGATACTGGAATTGATGATTACCCTAGTTATTGTGATGATGATAAGAAGATCCATATAGATTGTGCTCACAACTTAAAGTTTTCATGCATGATAGGATTTGAATTTACTCACGCTAATTTTTTTCCCCTTATTGTATGTCAACATGATGTCAAGAAAATTTCATAATTCAATAATGAAAAATAAGATGGTGTACAAAGGGAATAATGTTGTAGGAGCCTTAATGAATGTGCCTATCTTTGTTGGAACTTTTTCTGTTATGACTGACTTTGCAGTTTTGGAGGATATGGATGCTTATCGTGATAATGAAATGGGCGATATTATTTTTGGCGAACCATTCTTGAGAGAAGTTGGGATTAAAACAAAACGGTTTGAAGGGATTATTACCCTTTACAATGGTGATAATGAAGTAACTTACCAAATGGTGCGATCACATCCAAAGTTTAAACACCACACTAATGAACAATGCAACAAGATACCACCGTTACTGAAGGTAAGTGAGAAAGATAAGATAAACGGAATCTCGCATGCATACCAAAAGCTTAAGGGGTTCTACAAAGAAGTTTTGAATCTAGGACCCGACTTTATCCGAGTTCCGTCAATGGAAGAATGGCTCACACGCGGGCACATTAGCGTGCATGAGTTGGAGTAAAAAGAGAAGCTGAAGAAAAGTCTAACTTAAAGACTTCGCTGTAAACAAAAGTGCTTCCCGGGAGACAACCCGGAATGTTATTTAATTTTGTTATCGAGTCTGTCTTCCCAGACTTCAATACGGCGTATCCGCCCCATACCATACGGCGTATTGAATGTCTGGACGTTATCAGTCTTTATTTTTCATGCACTTTAAAAACATTATTGTCAGTTCTGCGAATACGCCGTATTCATCTACTTGATACGCCGTATCCACAGTCTGACCCGTATTTAGTTTGTTTTAGTTTAGTTTAAATTAACCGTAGATACCAAGATAGGAATGCACCTGTTTTTCCTATATTTTACACAGGACCTCGTGAAGGAAATATCGACGAATATTGGTGGAGAATTTACAAATCTAATTCTATGTGTGTGATGTTCGTACTAGGATTCAGACGCTTTTTTAGCACACAAATCTTGCTCTGTAAAACGCAACCTTGGAGAATCTACCGAGCAGTATCAGGGATAGTTTATCATTCTAATTCTTTTTATTATTACGCCGTTATTTAATGTTTTATATTTACAACGAGGTAGTATGTATATATCATGTGAGGGGTGGTAATTAATTTGTTTACTTGTCTATTTTTCACACATAAATTGCTTAAATTATGCTCAAACTTAAAAAAAAATTCAAACTTACTTTCTGTGAAATCATGTTACAATAAACCCGCACCAATACCCCCACCACCAAAAAACCAACAAACCCTTGTTATTAGATATTGTGTGGATTTAGCCTTTCCGTTTTAAAATGGTTACCCAATTTTCACAAAATATAAGTGTTGCGTGTGATGTTGTATAGACTTTAGAACTTGGCTTGGTATATCACTCGAGATCACAATAATGAGTATTATTGGAATTTAATTGGAGTAACTTGTTTAAAATTGGTAATTATTAGATTACACCCAAATCACCTTTCATTGTTGCTTATTATATCGTATACAACGTTAGTAAACCTCTGTTTATACCCTTTTCACCTCTCATCTTAGAGTGATGATCCACTAGAAACCCGTTTTAGAGCCAATTTCCTTTAGGAATTTACACCAACTATTTGTTTCGTTATACTCCATTTTAACTTGAACTACCTGTTAGATAAGTTTAATTTACAGTTGTAGATTTGCTTAAAGTGTAAAGTTTTGTATTTCCCGAGGTATTGTTTCATTTTATATCTTTGGTTATTGCGGTTGGAAAATTTACACCATTGCAAATAGGAATGCTATTTTAGTAGTCAAACTACAGTGATTTTACTGCCTGGTCACAATTATTTGGTGAAACCGAAGAACGGATGGAACTATCGATGAATTATCGGAATTATTATGATCGTGAAAATGGTGAAACTACACCGAGATTTGAAGAATAGTTTGAAAAAAAAAGTTTGAAGATAATCGTTTTGCAACTACCGAAGGAATTACATGAAGGATCGATTATTCATTGATACGTCTAAAAAATCAACGATGTAGAGTATTGTACAAAGTGGAAGATATCACAACTTACCTTGTAGAGTATGTAAAGTTTTGGGATGATTGGGAAGTTGACCGTTACGGGAACGCCAACTTCGGTTGTTGTTTTTTATTTATGATCAAGACGTTGTAAATAGTTGTGTCTTTATCATGGTAACGGTTGAGAAAAAAGTGTCTAGCAACTTGTATCTTACGTCTTAATCTATTTGTTTCTTGATTTTTATTTAACAATAATTTACTTCCCTCTCACCTAATGATTAGCCGTTGGTTTTACGCGAATGAGGACTTGTTCGAGCGTGCATGTCTATTCCGTCGTTACGGCCATGTATGCATGTCTTAGTTGCCTTGTTGGTTTATGACTTTTGGTAAAAGTTAGAATGTTCCTATCCTATATCATTCTTCATCCTAACCGTTGGTTAAATTCGAATAGGGATGTGATTGAACACACATGTCTATTCCGTCGTTACGGCCATCTATGTGTGCTTCAGCTGCCTTGTTGGAATGGTACTTCTAGTGAAAGATTGTAGATTGATCAACCGTTCGCCTTTCCATACAAAAACCCATATTTACCTATATAAACTTGTTACTCCTTGGCTTTAGTGGTGGAGATGTGTATCCTTGCCAAGCTTTAGATTAGCTACATGCTACTCGTTACGACACCAATCCACAACTGTATATACCTACAATATCATGCCTTCCATATCTACGAGCAATTGATCGAATTTGTATCATGTTACCACATAGATTTGTTGAGTGATTTGAGTGTTTCATCTTTTCTTATTTCGTGTGGTGTTGGTTATGTATTGTAATAGATCGAATAAATTTGGGGGCCTTTTAACGGAAAATATCCTAGAGTTACATTTTTTTTTAAAATTATAATGACTACTTGAGGACAAGTAGGATTCAAGTGGGGGGATATTTGATGACATCAAATAACGTCTATTTTATAGCATCATTTATCCCATGTTATTAACCCATTTTGTATAGTTATTGCAAAGAATTGTTACTCAATCGTTTATATTTGAGAATTGCTGTAATTATGGAGTAATTGGTAAAAGTTAGCAAAAGGCGCGCATTCTTGAGCTTAAATGAAGATATTTTGAAGATTACTATTTTGAAGACCAATACGCCGTATCCATCAAAGAAGATACGGCGTATCCGTGCCTGCACTCACCAAAGGCCACAGAAGGATAAAGATCAATATGCTGTATCCAGAGAGACTCAATACGCCGTATTCATGATTATAGATTTAACTTTCTGGAAGATTTTCAAGTGTTGGACCCTTACATGAAGTATCCCAAATATGCCGTATCCAACACTTGGATACGTCGTATCCAACCGACTTCCATACCTTATAAATAGAAAACTCAAAAATGAGTTTTCAGGGTGCATCATATTCTCGATACCTAAACCATAAAAGGGCGCTAAATCATATTCTCGATACCTAAACCATAAAGGTTAATTTTCAGAGGAGAAAAAGAGCAGAAGAGGTCGAGCAACGTTATCAATTCCAGAGGAGACAACGTGTAATTCCATATACTTTAGTAATCATTCAGTTTTTGGTATCATTCGTTAACTCGGTTAGTTTACCTTGGCTACTAATTGCTCTTTGTATTTATTATGGCTTGTTATTAATAGGCTAATTACTTTCGGGTATTAGCCAGTATTATGAAGATCTGAATGTGTGGTATTGTTTTTCTGGATTTATTGATTTATTCGTTGTATGCTTGTCTATGTTTATTCAATTTATATTGATGACGCGTTTTGTATGTGGCCTATTATTCAACTGGATCTAGTGACACGGACTAAGTAGATCTAGAGTCCGGGATAGCTCTCCATATAGTGATTTATACTTCTAGAAATTATAGTTAACACAAAGCTATGTCCTCTCTAATCTATGTCTAGGATACGCTTTGGGCGTAATAGTTAATTTGGATATTGGCTATTGGTTTATTGATCGTATGGACTTGCAGGTGACCTAGTATTTCAACATAGTATACGTTTTGATTCCATTAGATAGTTGGACAAGTGTGGACTACTAGTGTATAAATTGCCATTATGCGGTAAGTGGGTAAAGTTTATAAGTTTAGGTTTACTATGATCACCAAGGCTTTAATCCCTAAGATAGATTATAATCAGGAAATAAGAATGCTTTTTACGGATGCTTTTATTATGCACTGAATTTAATGTGTCTAGGTCTTAGGATGATGTAAACGCCTAAGTCTTAAGATTGTTATGCCACCGAGAAGAAGAAATCTTTACACTTAATACAACCATAACTAACTTTCTAATCGGTTATTAATAATGGTGATATTCAGTTTTTCTTATATAAGGTTCGACCGCTCTTTTATCTTTTGTTAATTAGCTTGCGTGGGTAAAAGTGCCTTGAATTGATTGTAGTTACTAACCAAACCGTGCCAGTCTCTCAGGCTGAAAACCCCTTTTCCCAGTTAGAATTAGGGTTTAGACTGACATAAGTTTAACATAGGTTTAGAATAAAATAGAATTAACATAGAATAGATAACCAAGATATTAATTAAATTGATAGATTTAACCTCGCTTCAAGTGTTCGACACCCTACTTACCACGAAACTACTACCGATCAGGTACACTGGCCGTTAAAGTGTTATTTTTGGTTTAGTCAGCAAAATATAAATTTAAAACTTGAATCAATAAAATATACACCACATAACGACACATCAAGTAAGTTCATTAAACTTGGAGTGGAGGTTCTTCAGCTTAGTTGGTAGCTAAAGTCATGAGCAAATAAAATCTTTGAGAATTCAGTTTGTAAAGACTTTACCAAAAGCTCATTGAGCTGTCTCACATTGGGAAAGGAGGATTGAGGTTTAAGGATGGCAGCTTCAGCTTCACCTTTGTTCTTCTTAAGTTCTAATTTGTGCTTTTGAGACTAGAGAATAAGGACCTGGTTGGTAAGCTCTTAAATTAGAGAAGACCTAGGAGATGAGGATTTAGGAACTAAAGTGTCTTCAGTTTAAATGTTTAAGGTAGCATGAAGTTCATCTTTGTCTGCTTCCTCATCTTCATCACTGTCAACAACAATGATAGGATCATCTTCTGGTGAGTCCAAGTATTTGAAGCTTGGTTGAATATTTTGCACCATCTTTGCCAGATCCTCCATCTTGATTGTTCTGGAGGCTTTATCTTCCTCAACTTGTCTAGCAATAGAGCTGGACCCTTTTCCTGTTATGGGTTGAGTGAGGACAGTTTCCAACCCTTCACTAACAGATTGGGTTTGGTCTGCAAGAACATGTGGGTTAGTACCTGCAAATATATGATTAAATGAAGTGTTTTTGGTTTCTTCATCCATACCCTGTTGTTGAGGTATAGAGTCATTAGGAGCAAATAGTCCATGATCAGCTTTAGCTGTGGAATCTGCTAAAGCATCATATCCTAATGCAGACTCAGAGTGAATAATGAAAGATGCTAAAAAAATAGGCTCATTTATATTAAATGCTAACATATCACTATTGAGTTGAGGGTTGGATCTTTCTTCATTGGTGACCCCTAAAGATTTTGGGTTACCAGTTGCTTGTTGGTCCTCTTTATGCATTTCAACAACCACTGGTGTGGAAGCTGAAGTCTGGCTTGGGATGGAGTCCATGGCCGAACTGGACTCTTTCTTTCTTTTTAAATGGCTAGTTTTAGAGCCAATGGGTGCTTTGGAAGACCTACCTTTGGTTACCTCACTGCTGGACACATAGGATTGTTTTGAAGAAGCTGAATGCAGCTTGTGTCTAGGTTTAGCTCTAGGCTTTGTGCCTTGGGGAACCCTCTCAGCATTGGAAGAGGGTTTAGGAGCTTTAAATACCTTGGGCTTGCTGCAGCGTAGGATTAACCAACTGTGAGTCTGTGAAGGGAGGTTCTTTCAGTGTTGGTTTGGGGCTTCGTTCCTAATGTTGACACTGTAGATGAGTGGGTTAGCTGTGTTTACTTCCTATCTCCATAGCCTTCCTTCATCTTGTGCATCATTAATAGAGATAAAAATCTAGTTTGAGGAACAATTTTTTCCCTATGTTTCTTGTTCAGTTGGATGATGATGTCTTCCTAAAAGATACTGGCATAGTCAATGTTGATCCCATTTGCTAGACGATATAGTATAATGGCATCTTTGTTGGTAATTTAATCAAAACCACCGGTTTTACCTCCTAAACACTGGATAATCTGTGCCATTAATAACCTCTATCTATGAGGAAGAAGGCACTTTTTGAGAGTCCCTTTGGCAGGAACTATTTCCACATACCCAATTGTTTCAAACCATGGCCTAACTATGTCAATAGACTATGGTGCAACATATTCACTAGAGTGAGGAAGGTAATGTGCACCAATGGCATTTCTAAATGTGTTTACCTCTACTTCTCCATAAATACCACCAGTGGGGATTGAGAAGGAAACCTTAGAGTTTTTAAGAGCTTTAGTTGAGTACCAAAACTCAGCTATGTATTCCTTATACATGTTTTGGGATCTAGTAAATGGTTCTCTAAGGTAACACTTGGAAATAAAATCAGAAACACATTTGAAAGTTTCTTTGTTAGTATGTTTTGGGTATAGAAGAGCAAGCTTATTGTTTGTGTTGAGGAGGATGTATTCAAGATTGAAGCTAATTTGTTTTGCAGCAATAAATGGTTGTTTTGTTGTGGAGGATTTTGCTCTTGGTTTGCCATTTGATGTGATTATGGTTTTGATGATTTGATATGTTTTGGGGTTTTGTGTGTGTTCTTGGTGAAATGATTTTTTTGTTTGTGAGATGTAAGTTGTGAATGGTGGAATGGGTTTATATGATTTGTTACTTTTCACTTTTACTCTTGAGGGATTGATAACTGCCAGTTGGAAGTTATGTATTTATGAGAAGTTTTAGGGTTTGTTTTTAACATGTATGTTAAACTTTGTATTTAATGAAAGTTATCACAACATGCTTTTGACACCTAGAATAGTATATTCTTGGTTGATTGAAATGCCTCTTTCAGATTGTTTAATCTAAAATCCAAGGAAATAGGTGAGGACACCCATCATGCTCATTTAGTATCTTTGAGTCATCAGTTTAGCAAACTGTTTGCATAATTTTATGTTGGTGGACCCAAAGATAATGTCATTAACATAGATTTGCACCAAAATCACATCAGTTTAGGTTTTATAGACAAATAGAGTGTTGTATATCTTACCTCTTACAAACTTGTGTTCAGTGAAAAAGGTTTAGAGGGTTTCATACCATGCTCTTGGAGCTTGTTTAAGTCCATAAAGGGCATTGTCTAATTTACAAACATGGTTGGGGAACTCACTGCTCTCAAAACCTGGAGCTTGTTTGACATAAACTTCTTCTTTTAGTTTACCATTGAGGAATGAACTTTTAACATCTATTTGATAAACTATGAAGTTTATGTAAGTGGAAAAGGCAAGAAAGATTCTAACTGCTTCAAGTAGTGCAACAGGAGCAAAGGTTCCATCATAGTCTATGCCTTCTTGTTGATTGTAGCATTGAGCTACAAGTCTTGCCTTGTTTTTTATGACAATTCCAGTTTCATCTCTTTTGTTCATGAATACCCATTTTGGGCCAATTATGGTTTTACCATAAGGTGCAGGAACTAATGTACAAACTTTGTTTTAGGCAAATTGATTTAGTTTATCTTGCATGGCATCAACCCATCTAGGATGCTTTAGTGCTTCAGAGACCTTTTTAGGTTCTTCTTCAGAAAGAAAATCTACAAAGAGACATTCATGAGCTGAAGCAGCACTAAGTTATTTAGCCAT
This sequence comes from Tanacetum coccineum, assembly GCA_026074375.1. Lineage (NCBI taxonomy): Eukaryota > Viridiplantae > Streptophyta > Magnoliopsida > Asterales > Asteraceae > Tanacetum > Tanacetum coccineum. Next base: position 21,047 of record BQNB010054980.1, read on the forward strand.
GGATCGAGTGAGCATTCTAGCTCCTAGATCACCTATGATATTGACCAGCTCAATATGTTTGTCCTGAGACCATCTGTCTTGAGGAGCTGGAGAGGTCATGGATGGAATGAATAAAGAGGGATTATGGATTGGACTTGTCTCATGTACTGAAGTATCCTATACATTTAGAGAGGATAAGTGTTCAGAGATTTGAATATCTTTAGTGCTTAGGAGATTATCAATGATTTGTTCATCATTGGTGTGATTGGAATAATCAGACTGATCATCGTTTAAGATTTCATTAGTTTGAACAGATTGATCATTTTGATCATTGTGATCGTTTTGATCAGCTTGACCATTTTGGTTAGATTGAACTTTAGTTTCAAGAACAACTAGTTCAGGACATTCATAGGGTTCTATGAAGGTCACATCTTTGCTGTTCGTTTGATACCTTTGAGAAGGTTTATAAGGATAAAGATATTCATCAGGTGGATATCTTTTAGATTAAGCAATGTTGATGTTGTCAACTGAAGGTTTTATGAATTTGATAGCATCAGGGATTTCATTAAATGTGATGTGATAGGTTTCTTTAGTTTGTTGTCTTCTAGTGTTGAAGACTTTGAAGGCTTTGGAAACAAGTAAGTATCCAAGGAAGTACCATCATCAGCTTTTTCTTCAAACTTTCCTAAATGATCTTTATGGTTATGGATGTAAATAGGACATCCAAAAACATAAAGAAAGTCGATGCTTGGGATTCTCTTATGAAATATTTCATAAGGAGTTTTAAGATGTCTTTTAACAGTTGTGTATCTATTTTGAGTGTAGCATGCAGTGGCTACAACTTCAGTCCAGTATTGTTTTGAAAAGACAGATCCTGAAAGCATTGTTCTTGCAGCTTCTATGAGGGTTTTATTTTTTCCTTTCAGCATCATCATTTTGATCAGTGTGTAGGGAGAGGACAAGTTTTGAGAAATCCCTTTTTCATCACAGAAGTTGACAAGGATGCTATTCCTGAATTCAGTACCATTGTCAGTTCTGAGTTGTTTGACTTTGATGTCATTTTGATTTTTAACTCTTTTGATGAAAGACATGATGGTTTCAGGTGCTTGACTTTTCTTCTTCAGGAAGTATACCCAGGTGTACCTTGAGTACTCATCAACAATGACTAGAGTATACTTTTCATGGTTAATGGACCTAGGAGTTACTGGTCCAAATAAATCCATGTGAATAAGATGAAGACATTTCTTGATAGAAGATGTTTGTTTTGTTTTGAAGTTGGCCCTATGATGTTTTCTCTTTTCACATGATGAACATGGGTTGTCCTTTGAATAGACAAGTGAAGGAAGACCAATAATAAGATTTTCTTTTGTCAGTTGGTTGATTGTTTTAAAGTTTAGATGAGCAAGTCTTTTATGCCAAAGCCAGTTGAGATTCTCAAAAGCTTTAGCAAAAAAACAAGATTCTTGAGCAGAAGATCTCATGTCAAGAACATATACATCTATTATTCTTAGAGCAATCATTACAACTTCTTTGTTGGAGTTGAAGATTGTTCCTCTTTTCTCATCAAACTGAACAATATATTTAGCATCACAGAGTTGACTAATGGTAATTAAATTGTACTTAAGACCATTTACAAATGATACTTTTGTGAAAACTACACCATTACATTTGATAGAACCATAACCTTCAGTTGTGCATGTAGAGTCATCTCCAAACACTACCTTAGGTCCTGGTTGTTCTACATATTTGTGCAGGTAACTCTTGACACTAGTCATATGCCTTGAGCATCCACTGTCCAGGTACCAAATGGGCTTCCTGATGTCACACTGCACAAATACGTTTAGAATGGTTAGTTTTACTTAGAAACCCACCTTTTAGTGGGAGTCTTAGATCTGTTAGCATCTGATGATTCAGCCTTAGTTGATTTTAGAGCTTCAACTTTCTTATCTTGAAGTGCTTTACCTCTTCTGAACCACTCAATGTCGTTGTGATCAGTTGTGGTATGAACTGTGCTACCACATGTTTCACAACTTTTCATGACATGCTGAGGGTTTCTTGGCTTGATTCCTCTTCTGAGAAAAATGATCCTGTTATGACCATATGTGTCATGATCATAACTTCCATAGATATTACATATAGATGATCACTGAACCTATAGTGTATGCATGGAGGGAAGAAGTGTTTTGATGGTCTTGGGATTCTAGATCTTGAAGAAGATCCACCCTGACCCTTAAGATGCTGAGACATATTCATAGTCGACATGTATTCAGCATGATCATAGGTTCTGTGATCAGTTCTCTCACACTTTTTACAAAACAAAATTTTATAACAATTCTCAAAGAGATGATTGTTTAAGCCACAATGATCACAACCTTTTTTGAATTATGTTTTGTATTTGTTTTGAAGTGCATTTTGGGGAATCTGTTAAGGTTGGTTATTTCTTGGGTAAGATGACTGATTCTTCCTAATTTGTAATTTTAGGGTGTTAAGTTCTTTCATTACAATAGCCAAAGGAGGGTTATCTTTAATTTTTACATTATTTAATTTACCAGCAGGAGCTGAGTTAACTTTTGAAGCTAAAGCACTTTTGTTACCCTTAGCAGGAGCTGAGGATGGTTCATTTATAGTGACACCTTTTAAGGCTTCAGCTTTGAATGTAGAATTTAACTTTAAAATTGATTTGATAGTCTTTGGTTCAGAGACAGGTTCAACACCAGCTAGCTTCTTCAGTGAAGGAAGAGTGGTGCTACAAACAAGAATTCATCTGCTGAATCATAATCAAATGCTGAAGAGTCAGTAGCAGCAACTGGAGGATCAGTTATGTTTCTTTGTGACTCTGCTGGGAGTATCCTACCAGTATCATGATTTGGCAAAATAAAACCTTCAGCTTCAGACAACTAGGGTCTCTCAACACTAGGTTTGGACACTTTTGTGTCATCACCTAAAGATTTTACAAAGACTAGGTCTTTTGCCCAGAACTGGAAGGATCTTCAGTGAGTTGATCAACTCCCAGATTTCTTTTCTTTTGAGTGGGAATTTGTTCGTTGATATAGTGATTTACTTTATTAGAACTGTTAAGCCATGTTTTAGTAATTGCTGTTAGCTCTTTCAGTTCTTTTCTTAAGTTTTGATTCTCTTTGAGAATCTCAGTGTTTACATGCTGCATGGTAAGAAAATCAAGTTTTGCTTATTTTAATACTAAAAGCTGTTCTTTGCATGTATTCAGTTCTTGAACAAGATCTCTATGTTTTGACATAAGATTATTTCTTTGTTCTTTAACATAATTGAGATCAATACACAAATAGTCTAGATAGTTCTTTCTATCATCATTATCTTCTATTTCAAGAAGAGTGTGTACCTTTCTCATGGAGATCTTTACTCATTTATTATTTCTGGCACCTTCATTCTTGACAGCCTCATTATCTTCAACGAGTGCCATGAGTAGCTTTACTTCAACCATCTCATTATCATCTGATGACACTTCTCCTTCATCCCATTCATAGGCTTGAGCGATAAGACCTTTATTCTTAACCATTGAGGCTTTGGAAGCTAAAGTACTTGAACTGAGGAGAGCTAGTTTAACCTTGACATTGTTGTATTTGGCTTTAATATATTTGGTAGGCCTTAGTTCTGGTTTATGCTAAAAGGAACTGAGAAGTTTTGGTTGAAAAGGTGACTGATATGAAAGAACTGAAGTTTTTGAAAAATAGTCTCTTACAAAGTGACCCTTCCTGCCACATTTGTGGCATTCAGTTTGGTCAGTTGCTTTTGCACTGCTGAACCTTTAAGTACCCTTTTTGAAAAACGTTTTAGACTTGGCTAAAAGAGCTCTTGCTTGATATTCTTCCTCAAGGTCATCCATGTACTCTTGACTGCTTCTTGTATCCTCTTTATCATCAAGACTATCTTGAAAGTCCTAGACAATAGAGGTAGAGAAGAAGCAGTTGACAAAGGAGTTGTAGAGACAAGAGATTTATTAGATTTTCTTCATGTTTAAGTTTACCAAATAGAGAAGTAAGCTCATATTCTTTCACATGATTTGTGTTTCTGAGATTTGGTAGAAACTTAGCCACTTCTTTGGTAACCCATTTATAAAACTAGTATTTATTTCAAGCTTTGAAAGTTTGATGCCATCATTTACTAACTCATTTATTAAAGCTTTGTATCTGGTGAAAGTTTGTGTTTGTGTTTCACCTTTTTTGAATTTAAAGGTATTGTAATACAACTTTAGGTCCATGACCCTACTTTCTTGCACATCAGAGGGGCCCTCATGATACAGTATCAGGTCATCCCAAGTTGATTTAGTTGTTAAACAGTTTATGACAAAATTCATTTGGTCATTTGGAAGGACAAACATGATGAGACTTTTGAGTCGCTGATCTAAGTTAGCAGCCTTTCTTTCATTAGGGGTCCATTGTCCTTCAGGCTTCCTTTTATCAGCTGTCATAGGGATACAAGGACCATTTTCAAGTATGTTTTTGAATTGAGGTTCAATACCAATTATATGGCACATGAATCTCTTTTTCCAATTGGTGAAATTTTCCACCTCTAGTAAAGGAGCAGCATTTAACTGGCCACTCCTATATTCAAGAGTCTGTGGTACTTCTACTGCCATTTTTAATGGATCTTGATTTTAAAAATCTTTTGAGCAGTTGTGTAAAAACTTTGAAAAGGTTTTATAAATCAAACTGCTCTGATACCACTTGTTGGTCCCCTTAAATGTGATATAAGGTTTATTAAGTTAACTAATCACATTCCATGGCAACAAAGTGAGTTTTAAACATATATATATGAACAATATAAAGAACAAGTTTAAAACACACAGAAGTAACTTTTCAACGTATAGGTTCTTATTAGAATCAAATAAAGCATCTATGACACACCTTGCTTGCGCAATAGCAAGGTGGTTGAATGACAATTGGGTTGTTATCTCCTTCGAACTTAATCTCTAACCAAAGTTATGAGAGTAAGAAAACAAACTACTTAACTAGAACTGAAGCTTCAGCTTTAGCAGTTCTATTCAGTTTGTTTGAGAGATAAATAAACTCTTCAATGTGTTTCACATTAATTGGAAGAGATAACATTTAATCTCGATATACCTTTCCTTTTATAGGCAAAAGGAATTAGGGTTTACAAGTTAACCTAGTACGCGTGTCATGCATTAGATGGGTGGTTGAGATACCATTTAATGCATACATGCTTTAAGGTACTAGGTACAGTCCTTTAGGGAAAGTTGTTGTACTTCTATACCAACTTTAGAAGTATCTATTCCCAAGGAGATTGCTTTATTCCTTTTAACTTAAAGCAATCTTTTTCCCGCCTTGTAAACCTTCTAGAAGTGAAACATTTTGTTTTATTTTTAGAGTTAAAGAGATAGACATCGTTCAGCTTGGAATTGTCAACCAAGCTGAACTGAAGTTCTTGCTAAGGTCTTGCCTTCAGTTTCTGTATCGCCACATAAACTGAAGTGAAGATGATCTTGATCTTCTAAGTTCCTGAAGAACTGAAGCTGAACTTTCTTCAACGACTCAAACTAAACTTTCTTCAGCTTGATTAATACTTAGGGGATTTTATGTTTAAATCTACTGAAAGACTGAAGGGCTTAAGAACTGACCCCAACAAGTACCCGTGCATAGCAACGGATTTTATAGCGGCATATAGTTATAGTGATATTTTAGTTACACAATAAATGAACTTTGAATTTTTTTTGGTGTAAAAGTAAGATTCTGACTGATCAAAGAGTGCTTAAAGTTAATATTTGTGTGCAATGGCTTTCAAGGTTTGTTGATTTTTAGCACAAAGTAATCTGACCAATTTAGTAAAATATTTGTTGCTAGTCCTAAAGTAAAAATGGGATTCATGGAATAAAAAAGGGTTAGCAGAAAGAAAATAGATACCACAAAAAGCTTGATTAAAGTTGGTCAAAAAACACAAAAGTCAAATTTTGTGTAAAAATGCTTACAATAATTGAAGTCCAGATAATATGCAGCTTTTTCCTCTAATAATTGATAACAAAAAAATTATGAATGGTGATATCGACACTTTAAATGACCTAATACGTGATATGCGCAAATCACAAGTTTATAATTCCACCATCAAAATGAAGTGTATAATTCCACAAACCATAATAAAGTTTATTCCTTCAAAAGAGGTGTGGAACAAATCCTTGAAATCAGATTTTTAAATGAACCCAAGGTCTATTTCTGATACTACAGAAACAATTTATGATAACATCTCATATAGAATCAAACACCTAAAAATCCAACATCAAACAACAAGAAAGACAAAGCAACAACAGCTACATACCAAACAAAAACCTAAACAACACACTCAAAACATAACAAGAATCTATTACGCCTGATCAACTTCAGCCTGAGGTGTATCTAACTCGCTTGCTCTGCTTCCTGAATCTCTTTCTCGGTCTTCTTACCTTTCTTACTCTTGTAGTAAACACTCATAAACGTTCCTACAGCACCATACTTTTTCCTACACTCCTCATATAACCCTGCATCAAATATTCTCCAAAACTTCTTCTCGTCAGCTGAACCCGTGGTTCTCAATTAACCATGTTTTCAAACGGCTGACTGCATCAACACCATCAAACAACTCACCCCTGAATACTGGTCCTGGTGTGTAGTAGACTCCAACATCAGTGTACATTTGTGTGTATGGGGTGTCACCTTGCCTGCATTCTTGCTCAAACCCTGGCTCGTGGTATATCATTGACTTGACTGGGAGCTTGTAAAGTCTGTGTGGACATAGCCATAGGGGATAGACCTGTAAAATAATAATCATCATAAAAAACCATTTTAAATGCAGCTGTAACATATACGTTCATTGAATCTCTAAAAACTGATTATTATGACTTTAAACAAAATTATAAAAGTAAAGATAACCAACCTCAAGATCTTCTTCTTCTTCTATGCGAATGCAAGTAAACATGAATCACATTAGGAAACACATTAGAGTTGTTTATATAGATATTAGGGAAAAGTTTAAACTTCAAATTTAAAAGTTTTTTGATATTTCTCACCATGTCTTGCAATTGTAATTCATAGCTATTAAAGCTTTCTATAGTGTAAGATTTGACTTTTCCATTGTGTGTGTATTAAGGCTTTCTATATGTATATCTATTTTCAGTTACAACTATTAAAGCTTTCTATATCTATTCCATCGTGTAAGTTTAATGTTGAATACCTTCCTTCAATATGAATATGAATTCAAGACTTTCTATATTTAATTTTCAATTTTTAACACTTTGTATTTTTATGTATAATTCTACTCGTGTAGTTTCAACACTTCCTAAATTATTATTCCTGTTAATTATTTTCTCAAAGTTTCCTAAATCATTTTCAACTTTCAACCTTGCCTAGTTAGACTGATGAAATCAAATGACATTACTTTATTATATCATTTATCCTATCTGTTTTGCCCATTTTTATATGATTATTGCATTATTTGGTACTTAATTTCTTTAAAGTTGATATATGCAGTAATTCAGGAGTGTTTTGTGAAGACAAGCTAAAAGGCACATAATTTGGAGCTAAAACAAAGAGAGAATTTCCCAACAACATACACTATACCAACTTCAATTTTACAAACAAAAATCCCCACCACCCTAATTTACCTAACAATCCCCACAACCTCAATAATCCGACGCAGGGCTTTTGTCAACAAAAAATGTTACAAGACCAAAGCCTGGAAACTCTGGGAAAAGAAAACCGATCGTTAGCTTTGGACCTAAACCGAGGAGAGAATTTTGTCAGAATTTACATACAAATATCCGAGGATTCACAAGTCGGGAGTGACCAAAACAATGACATGTTTTGGTCCAAAGTTCTCGACCAATGCAATGATCAAGCCAAGCGTAATGGTTTGAAAGAGTGTAACAAGAACATGTTAACAAGAAAGTGAACGCCTAGCTTGTCGAACAAACCAAGGCTCGTAGCGATGGTAATGATAAAGATTTGTTGATCCGGGTTCAAATTTTGTATAAAAACAACGAGCAAGAGATCTTCCTCATAAAAGTGCTTGAATTTTTATAAGAGACAAATACAAATGGAAAAATCCTGATTCGATACAAGCTAGAAGAAACCAGGGACGACCAACCGAAGAAGAACCTGAGCTTTTTGGAGATGATGTTTTGCCGCTTCCACCCGACAAATAACGAAGGTCTAAAACTCAACGATCTACAAACTCATCCGTCACTTCCAGTTCACAACAAGAACAGTTTCAGGAATTGATGCAACAACAAATAGCTTTAGACCGTGTGACGAAGATGGAACGACTAGAGCGCTAGACTATGGCGCGAGTTGAAGTTTGCAACGTTAAAAAAAGCAATGAGTACTTGAAGATGCTTGCATTGGACACCAGCGAGATGAATCCGGCAGACGCGGCTATGATCGAGGAGCTTCAAAAAGATATTTTTATTTTTATTTCTTTTTTTATTTTATGTACTTTTTAGGTATTTTTTATTAATGAAAATTTAATTTTAGTTTAATGTGTTCTTTTATTTAGATAAATGAAAAAAAAACGTAGGTCGAAGGGTGTCCTTATGGCACCCAATTTTGTTGGATTATAGGAGGGAGAGATTTTTTGAATTGTTGTGGTGGATTGTTGGTGTTCAGGGAAAAAAGTGCTGATATGACAATACTTTACCCACGACATCACACGACGGCACGAGAGGCTACCTAATGCTCTAAGAGTGGTTTATATCAAGCTTATTAATATTGTGATCTTAATCGTAGGATCATACAATCTTATGGTTCTACATAAGAAAACCTTGGAAGATCAAAGTAAGATCATAAGATCGTTGGTAAGAAAGAAGGTCCGCCACGGATCCTGATTGTATATAAAGCTAATTTGTTGTTATTGAAGAAATTTTAAAAATTTAGGCCAAAGTTTCAAAGTCTTACTCTTATCTATTAACCTTAATATGTGATTATGAATTTAAAAGGGAAAGAAACATGTTATGATATCGAAGCAGTTAATGTGATGTCCGTATTTCCCTTTGTACCCATAATCCCTTCCTATAATAGATTTGTGTAAAAAAAAAAAAAAAAAAAAAAAAAAAAAAAAAGACCGGTCCCAATACTAGGAAACTATATAATATTATTTTTGGGTTACTTTATTCTTAACTGCTACTCAATTTCTTTGATAACAAAACACGTAATCACATTCAGGGATACATGTTCTTCCAGTTTTGTTCCAACACAACTTCATCTTTCTTTAATCCAGACACATAGAAATCAAAAAACACACAGACAATGAATTCATAGTTTCAATCTCTCTTTCCTTAAAACGTAAATTATCCGATTTCAATGGCTCGAAATTGCATTAAAACAGTTATGTAAGTTTATCTACCCTATTTAAATTTTGGATCTTGAGTGTTATTATATGTTCATCTCTTTTTAATTTCAATTTTGGTTTTTGATTATGGGTTTTTGGCCATAAACTCATATAATCACATACACCATACCTTGCAACAGATACATAAGTCAACGCTAACAGTTTGACTAACATGCTCAGGTCAGGATTGTCACAAATTGGGTCTCAGGTAATCATTACAATCGATTTCTCAGTTATATTATCTTAAATTTTCTTATGGATATAAATGATATTGGGTAATCAATATTAGGGTTTTCAATATGATTTGGGTATCTATTGATATTTTGTGTTTTTTGAAATTATGAATTAGGTATTTGTTCGTTTTTAACTTTTTATGATTGGTGTCTGATGACATCAAATAACGTCTATTTTATAGCATCATTTATCCTATGTAATTAACCCATTTTGTATAATTATTGCAAAGAATTGTTACTTAATCGTTTGTATTTAAGAATTACAGTAATTATGGAGTACTTGGTGAAACTTGACTAAAAGGAGCGTAATTCTGGAGCTTAAACAAAGATATTTTAAAGATTATTGTTCTGACAACTAATACGTCGTATCCATCAAGGAAGATACAGCGTATCTGTGCTTGCACTCACCAAAGACCACTAAGGAAACATGATCAATACACCGTATCTAGAGAAGACCAATACGCCATATTGAAGATATAGAAGGTGAATATTCTGGAAGATATCAAACATGGTCTCTACTCCAAGAAACACCTAATACGCCGTATCCAAGACCTTGGATACGCCGTATCGACACTGACTCCAGACCCTATAAATACAAAACTCAAAAACGAGTTTTAGGTGTGCTAAATCATATTCTCGATATCTAAACCACAAAAGTCAATTTTTAGAGGAGAAAAAGAGCAGAAGAGGTCTCGCAACGCATTCCAATCCATAGGAGACAACGTGTAATTTCTTATACTTTTGTAATCGTTCAGTTTTTGGTATCATTCGTTAACTCTGTTAGTTTACCTTGGGTAAGCCATTACTCTTGTATTAGTTATGATGTTTGAAGGCTAATACCTTCAGGTATTAGCCATTATTATGAAGATCTGAATGTTTGGATTTGTTTAGATTTTGATTGCTTAATTTATCGTTGTATGCTTGTTTATGTTTATCAATTTATACTTGTTTATGTGCTTTAATATGTGACCTATCATTCAACTGGATCTAGTGATACGGACCAATTAATCTAGATGTCGAGATAGCTCTCCATATAGTGATTTATACATCTAAAATAATAGGATCACAAGTATTGTCCTGCTAAATCCGTGCTAGGATACACTTTTGGTTTAACTAGATATCGGATATCGCCTTTGGTTTAGTGAACAAGTTGACTAGCAGGTGAACCTAGATAATTCAACAAATAACGTTCTGATTTCATTGGATAGTTGGACAAGTGGACTACTAGTGTATAAATTGCCGTTAAGCAGTAAGTGGGTAAAGTCTCTATGAGCTAGGGTTTAACAAGATCACCATTGCTTTAATCCCTAAGATAGATTATTGTCAGGTAATAAGGATGCTTTATGCGGATGCTTTAATTGTGATAGAATTAATGGGTCCAGGTCTTAGGATGAAGTCCCGCCTAAGTCTAAGAATGATATGCCTCTTCGAGATAAGTAATCATTGCACTGAATAAACAAACCAACTTTTAATCGGATAAATGATGGCTAATACAGAGTAGGCTTAAGGTGAATTTATAGACTACATAGTAGGATTAAGGTGTAATGGTAAAACGAAACATATAAAATTCGGGTTTAAAACAAAGAATGGCTCAACAGGTTGTTCTAGGGGTATCTTGCACTAAAAATGAGTGCAACAGAGGGTTTTATCACGGGAGGTCGACAAGTCGGTGTAACAAGTCTATAAACGCACACAGTAGTACACATATGGGCTATTTTTTGGTGTAAATCCTATAACGTTGCCTTCTCGAACCATCTATTCCTATCACTCAATTAGGTTTCGAAATGATGTACATGACAAGTTCTAAAGTCTACAATACTACCGACACACTCATATTTGGTGGATTTATGTAATAATATATGAAAATGAAATTATCAGGCAAACCTCACCAATGGGAATAAAGGGTAATTTGTGCTTGGCAAAGATCTATTCTAGTTTTATCAAGAAAAACATGTCAAATTTTTAAAAATAAACTAGAAAATCAAAGGCAAATACTCCCCAGTTGGTTTATACAATGTCCTTATTGTACATTAAGGTAATGAAATTTAAAAAATAAGAGTAGAATTAAAACGGAAGACTCTCCTGAGTATTGCTCTACATAACTGGAGCTTCATGTCATGAGATCTACTCTTGTCTTGAAAAACCTGAGTAAATTTGTATCCCTAAAATCACTTAACAAACCTAATGCATTAAACGTTTAAACAAATAAAATATGGAAAAGCTAACTCACTTTCGTAGGAATCAAAGTTGCATTTAGTGTATGCAACAAGCTTCGTAAACCACTCGATGGCCCGAGTTGACGAGTGAAGTCTCGTGAGGGTTTCCAGAGAACATACCCACAAAGTTCATTTAACAATACACATGATTTTGTAGAATTCTAAATTATTTTGAAAAATAATTTAAGTTGCAAGATAGAATTATCGTGTAGTGTATAGGTGGAACTACGTCGTAGTTAAGTGAAAGAAGTAAGCTATAAAATTCCCATACCAACTACGGCGTAGTTGTAGGGTTAAACTACACCATAGTTATAGTTTGATAATAAAATTTTAGGAAATTGGCCTAACTAAGGCTTAGTCATGGTATCCAACTACGCCGTAGTTACAGTCTGCAACTACTGTTTAATCACTTAACTACAAGCCGAGGTGATCTCGATGTTCTGTCTCCTTGTTGTAGCAACCTGCAAACAAAGTTAGAAAAACACAAAGCGAAACTAAATGCAAAAAATAAAATGAAAGGGAAGGGAAGGATACAAGACGTGTTGTCTCCCAACAAGCACTTTTGTTTATTACCGAGTCTTTAAATTAGACTCAAACTGGGCCTATGTTTCCCTTTGGACACTTCCTCATGTGTCGATTTTCTTATGGATCATTCCTTTGAACCTCGACCCGTTTTCCCTTCCTAATGGTAAAGCATACTGTAACAGCTTGGGTACACAGACGAAGCTTTTTTAACCTCGAATGAGTAATGTTTTACCTTAAATGTTTCAACACACACTTGAAGGGGGGGGGGGGGGTCATAATACTTCTTGTCTAGACCAGTTTCCTATCGTTCTTCTTCCTTAAATCCATCATCGTGCCATGAGTATAATGTTCCCTCATGTACCTGTTCACATTTCTCCCATATATCGTCCATGATATACCCCTTCTTTCCTATCCTTAATTCATACTCAAAGCCAATTGTTCAATCTCATTATCGAACACTACCTTGTATTCTTACAAACCTCTTGAATATGGTTCATTGCGTATTCCTATAAAAATCTGATTCCACATTAAAACTATCAAGAATCCATTCGTTGAGCATCGCACTATTCACATATTTGTTGACGTTTGTATGCCCGATCTTAACCTTCAACCATTCCTTGAACAAATAATCTCGCGGTGGTGGTTTTGGGTTTAACTGTGAGGAATTAGGGAAATATGATTTCATGCTCAAAATTGGATCCTCCTAAGGATTTGGATCGGTAATCCCCCTAGGAGCTAAGTTATAATCTCAAATGTATGGAACAGAAGTGCTTACATAATCATGGTGTTTATTATTTTCAGCACACCACTCAATGTACCTTCTTGCTCTAATCGTGTCATCAATCTTGCTATTTCCATATTTTATCTGAAGAAGATCGGAGAATGAAATTTCCTTTCCCTTCTTGTTTCGTCTTCCATTATCAAGATAACATTCCCACTGCTTTATGTTTCCTTGTTCGTCAAGTCTATAACACCCCGTGTTTTCAAGTCATTTGCGACGTCAATAAAGATACAAATTATTTTTAGTGTTGTACGCATTTACTTGTAATTTCATGAATTAAGTTAAATCGCGTAAGCTAAGAATGATCATTTAATGTAAACGGGCATAAAACAATTAAACGTTTACATCAATCAAGTATTAAATAATTATTTTGAGAATAATTATGGTCTTTGTTCATTTTATTTTTATCGGTTACGTAAAGTGTCTACGTTTCGCGATAAATTAAGTTTAGGCATTTCCGGAACCACAAAAATATTTCTACGCTTCAACAAATACCCACAATTGTACCCAATACCCAAATTTTTATTTAACTTTACCCAAGTTAATATCATATGTCACTTTGTACACAAGAAAAACCAACCAAGACATAAACATGTACATGTAAACACTTTAAATAAAAACCTACAACTTGTAACTTATACATTACATACTAGATATTTAGTTAATAACCAAAAATCATCTAGAAGCTCATCCCCCCCTCCTATCTCACGGCAACAACAACTAGGAGACCAAGAGCACACAAAAATCTTCCACTTGGTCTTGTACAACATATCCTCATTAAACCTAGCCATAACATGTTTCACTTTGACCATAAGAAATTCCATGAATTACTCATTTGTGTCTTGGACTTCTACTACATCTTTGACTAGCTTATACCATATATACAAGTATACAAGAGATAGATAACACACACATGCAAAACACTTTACCAAAAATCAAACAAAACCTCTCTTTTCCTCCTTGCTAGGCCACGGCTCAAAACACCCCTTTTAAATAAACCATACAAATTTTCCTACAACATATACAAGCCATCACACATCATTCCTAAGATATACTAAGGTATTTGCAAGCATTGGTTAACCATTTACAAGTATTGAAGCAAGAAAGGAAGCTAGGGTTTTATTTGGAAAAGTTAGGGTTTTCTTGGTTGAAAAAGCTAGGGTTTGTAATCTAATCAAGGGTTTAGATTTTTGTTGATCATCATACCACATCACACTAAGGTTATCTAACACCCTTATCTTTTCATGTTCATGATTATATGTGTATGTGATGTTTATATAGCAAAATCACCATTAGGACATTTTTT
>BQNB010054981.1:4074-22328 GCA_026074375.1 Tanacetum coccineum
GCAAAATCAGGGTGCAACCCTGAATAACAGTATTAGTTGCTACTAGGTTTCCATCGGCCATTTCAATGTGAGAAGTGGTATCTAGTGTAATTGGTGGGATATTAAGCATAGAAGCAAGAGATATGGATACAAAACTTTTATCGGCTCATGAATCAAATAATACTCTAGCTAGATGTTGGTTTAAAAGAAACACACCCATGACTACGTTCGGGTCTTGGTGAGCATTCTTGTCCCTCAGCATGTATGCTCTCCCATGAGCATTGTTGTTTTCTTTTGGGCACTGATTTCTGTAATGTCCTTTCTCTCCACAAGCATGACAAGTTACTAACACTGGATGCAGGTTGCTTCTAGTGGCTGGCCCCTTATTTCTGCAGTTCCTGGTCAGATGACCCACCTTGTTGCAAGTCTGACACTTGACAATGCAAGGTCCTGTATGATGCAGGGTGCATTTCTTACACATGGGAAGGCTTTTAGTATACCTAATGTTTTCAGTTGGGGTGATAGCATAAGCCCTGACGGTTTCTTGCCTTCTATTATGTTGTTGGTTGTGATCATTGTTGCGGTTGTTATTGTTGTTGTCACGGTTGTTTTGGTAGTTGTTGTTGGTGAAGGTTCTTCTATCATAAAACTTTCGTTTGTGATCATTGGTTCCTTGCACATAATTATGCTTTATTACCTGATCCATTAACCTCTGGGTTATGGTAATAGCTTCCTC
The DNA here is from genome assembly GCA_026074375.1 of Tanacetum coccineum. NCBI lineage: Eukaryota > Viridiplantae > Streptophyta > Magnoliopsida > Asterales > Asteraceae > Tanacetum > Tanacetum coccineum. The sequence goes on from BQNB010054981.1 coordinate 4,790, forward strand.
CAAAGCTTGAGGTTTTGAAGCGGTAACATTTCCTTCAATACTTTTGGGTAATCCCCCGATGAGTAATCCTCCGATGAAAACTTCCATGAGTTTCTCGGTGTTTGGCACCATGTTCGGGCATAATACTGCTAATTCCTGGAATCTTTTAACGTAGGTTTTAAGATCATTTCCTTTTACCGTCCGATTGTAAAATTCATCTTCCATTTTCCTGACTTTAGTTCGAGGACAATACTTATTTGTTAAGAGCCTTTGCTGGGATCAGCTAAGTATCTTGTTCGCTTGTCTTATTCCAAGAGGTTGGGCGTATGCATTCCACCAGAACAAGCATCATCAGTCATGTACTATAATAGCAAATGTCACTTTGTTTTCCTCGGCACAATTACTACGAGAAAATACTGATTCAGTCCATTTAAACCAGCGAATAAGGCCAACTGCTCCTTCCGTACCATTGAAGTAGAAAGGTTGACAGCTTATGAACTCTTTATAGTTTCCTTTTCTTGCTATAAGAGTTCCAGTAGGTCCGGTGTTCCTATTAGGATTATTAGTAATTTGTCCAGTGTTCAGCTTTGCTCCAAGCTGCGGTAAACACGGTCATGCAACTATTTCCTTGAAGGCAGCCCCTGAGGTCCCATGCTGGTGGTGCTTCAGATGTTGACGTCCTTTTGGGAGGCATTCTATCAACATAAGACAACACATAATAAGAATGATATCACAAGTCTTTCCTTAAAATGCAATGCTTATTTTTAAACTTTAAGCATTTTTAACAATAGTGATATTGAAATCATAGATACTTATTTGATATGAATTCTAACAAGCATCAACCTTATTAGGTTTCTCGGGGCCTAGTTTATTTTCTAGAGGTCACGGTAAGATTCATAATGATGAAGACGGAGATGTAATATAGGACATAGGATGAATATGAAACAATGAAGTACAACGGGATCACCATAGTCAAAATTTGACAAGTGTTGTTATTTATACCACACATCCCGTGGCTAGGTTCTAACAAAAGCTATAACTAGTATCTAATTTAGTAGTCCGATGGTCCTTCCTGGCTGTTCTTGTGTTCATAGATTGCATCCAAAAGACTTTCCTTATCTGCTTGGTGACAAACCTAGATATCTTCGATGATTTGTTCTAGATTAGCAATCCTGAAGCGAGCTAGAGCAATCTTGTTGTTATTTCCCATTTGCTTTATTTTTAGTAATTTGAGCATGAGACTCTTGGAGTTCATCTTCCATATTGTCAAAATCTTGTTGTATGATCACCCGACTAAGACCTTCTATTTTGTCTTCCATGTACTCTATGAGGTCAAGAGAAAGTTCATCTAGGTGATTCGAATTTTCCTCAATCTGTTCCTCGTGACGTTCCAAACTTGTCTTACGAGAGCTTTCTCCCATCTTAAATTCTTGAGGTAGGGGAGAAGTAAGGAGGGATGTCGGTCACGGCTTCAATTATCTTAGGTGGCAATAATTTCCTCAGGAAAAAGAATTCTGAGGATTACAAACACTTGGTGATAACATTAGAGATGGAGGCACATAGTATGTGGTGGGATAGGTGATTACTTTAAGCAGAATATGGCTTACATGACCTTTAAAATATAGAGGGTCAACAATGAAAAACTGAAAGGAGTGTGGTGAAGCTAATTGGAACTAAACAAAATGAGTTATTTGAGAGCTAGAATAAGTTTTTCCCGGTGAAGCTGGGGAATAGTCCGAGGAAGCCGGGATATAGTCCAGAAAGTTAGAGGAAAAAGCATCCTCAGTATTAGTAGGGTGGTTGGGAGAAGACATCACTCGTTAATAACCATGGTAATTATCATAAGTTATTTATATAATGTATAATAGTTATGTAATCTTTACATACTATGTCAAAATGTAGTGGCACAAGGACTTCCTTGGATGGAAAAAGAAAAGTAGTTATAGCTAATTTTTAACATTGTTCTCTATAATCGTGGCTCTAATACAATCTATACACCCTATAATTGACTAATATACAGCGGAAAGCTAATCTGGGGTCTTACTTCATGCACCACAGTCATAATCATAGAAAACGACTCGTAAAGAGACGTTTAGGAAAATTAGTTATCATTACAACTTATTCATTATGATTTTTAACAAAAGAGAGGTCCACATCTAGAAAACATAAAGTTTTGAAGATAAACATTTTTAGCCCATCCATTCCATGCCAATCCTGCCATAAGTTGCTCAATTACCTAGATAAACAGCGAAAAAGTCAACATAATGGTTGAGTGAAATTCATAGGTTTATGATAAATAGTTTGAATACAAGTCATCATAACAGTGGGTTACGTTGTTATACACCCATAATAGTAATACTTGCAATGAGTACAATTATTATAGAAAATAGTATTATTGCCCTAAGCTCATGACATCGAGGCCTTAAGATAATCAATAATCACAAGAAGTTGCCCCAACGGGTGCCTTTGCCAAATACCAGCATAGTGATTCAAATGAAGTGCGTTTGGTTACCCCATGAATGGGCATACCAATGGGGAGTTCAGTCCCAAATAGATTTATTCACAGCATTCGTGCTTACTCGGAAAAGTAATTAACGGTTCATGATAGTGAGGTCTTAATGGCAAAAGTAGGGACTTAGGCAATAATGCATCAGGATAGCATACAGTTGGAAAAACACTTGTATTCATGGTTTATAGCATGTATCCCCCTCGCGGGTTTATGAAACATTAGAAGATTGAAATGCGAGGCTATGATCTCACCTTAACAGAGAAAATTTTATTGATGGCAAAAGTATATCAAGTGAAAGTAACGGCTTCGTCACACAACCTGGGGTAATATGTCAAGTCTTAGTTTGATTGTTTAAGTTTCAAAACTTCATGAAGTTTAACATACATATTTGATTTATTAATTTATGAAAATATTGTATCACTATTCGGGCTATCATAATTCAGAGGTCATGCAGTAAACATTTGAGGAGCTAGGACACTTTAAATGTAAATCCATAAAACTCGTCAAAACGTATGCTCAAATGAAACCCCTCACATGAAATTCCCTAGTAACGTGATACGATAAGATTTTAAGTTTCTTCAAAAGCTAGTCGTTAAATATATAACATAATTGTTTTATAATGCGTCGATCGATGATTAATAACGACAAATGTGTCGGGTTTTAACAAAATCGAGTCTTATAATATTTATATATATTTTTATAATTTTTATAAAAATATTATATTTTATATTTTTAAGAATAAAAAAATGGCAATATATACCCTTAGTTTATAAACTTTTACAAGTTTAGTCCTTTATATAATAAGTATATATATTAAACCTTTAACTTTGAAACTTAGCAAGATAGGTCCTTATAGTTATAACTTTAGGAATATGACATTTTCAGCCCCTCTAGTTATAAATTTCAGATTGTTACGATATATACCCATATGCATGAAAACATTTGCAAATCAAGTCCAAAATTCATAATTTTGATATTTTTGAAATCCAAAAGAGTTTTGCAACTGATGCTTATAGAATAAGCTAAAATAAGATATTCTAACGTAACAAAAGTTTAGAAAAAGGATTCGTTACTAGAAATCAAACGGGTTCGTTTTTGTAGGGTTTTAAACCCAAAAATGCATGGGTTTGTGATTCAAGGACCTAAACAAGAGTTTATATAGGATCATAAGGAAGCGTATTAAAGTTTTAAAACAGAAAATAAGTTTATTGAACAAGTTATAATCTTACTTGAGCTAAAATGGGTCGAATAAGGGGTTTTTGGTTCGTACGCCTAGAAACGACTTCAAGGGCTTTCCTTTCTCTATTTTTTCTTGGCTTCAAATTGCTGGTTATTCTTAATTGATCTCCCTTGGTCTAGTTATGCTCATTTCTTTAGATTGATAATTTTTGAGGTATGTTTTGGAAAGTGTGGGGGGGGGGGTTTCCGCAATTTATATAGTCCGAAAACCTGTGTGGGCCTAATTTATTGTTTTATGCTTGGAGTTTGGATCAAGGGAACCTGTAAGTTATGACTAATGAAGGGCTAAAAAGGTAGTTATGAAAGGCTATAAGTGAAAAGCTTTGATGGTTGGAAGGTGTAACAAGGTACGAATAGACATGGGATGACAAGGAAGTGACAAAAACAACTTGGTGTCTATGGGGTGGTTGATGAGGTGCTTGGGAGGTTTGCTGTGATATGTGGGCTGAGTCCCATGTGGTGCTAGATTGCTAGCTTGAGGTGCATGACGGGTTTTAAAGTGAAAATAAGGTGCGTCATGGTTTTGGTTTGGGTTAGGGGTTTAGGTTTTAAATTCGATTAAGTTAGGTTTAGGATAGCTAAGGTTAGATTAATTTTAGATTAAGATTATGGTTTAGATAAGTTTATGGTTGCGGATAAGTTTAGGATTAAGGTTAGGTTTAAAATGAATTAGGTTTTAGGGGTTTCGTTAGGTTTATGGTTTGAGATTAGTGTTTTAGGATGATTTAGGGGTTTAGTTTTATGGTTTAGAAGTTGTGCTTTGAGTATGTACTGTGCTAAAGGGTGGAAAGAAATTTAAAATGAAATTTGGTAAGGGAAAATGTTATGTTAGTTTTGAATTCGTGCTCAGGGATTATATATTGAGCTTAAATGAGATGTACATTGACTTGGAGGGAAATAATAATTTCCAAATTTGTGTATTGTAAACTTGTACACATGATTGAAGGGTTGAACATTCATTTTTATATGTATACATTTTCTATAATTAGGTTTTTGCTATAAACGTTTAACGTTTAATGTTCATTTTGAAATAACGTTTTAAAAAGTACGTTAAATGGATAATGTATCTGGCAAAAATGATATTAGAACATTGACTTGACATATTAGGATGTTTACATGATATAAACATAGATATAGATGGCATTGGTAGAGGTTGCGTGAGCTCGTTTACTTTAGTTATGTAAACTAGGTTACATAATGGAATCAAGCAAAAATTTCCTTGTAAAAAAGGTGGTATATATGTTAATAAGATTGGATTATTATAGTGCATCTAATTTAATAGATGGATATTACATTGATGAAAATATTGAAGTGTTATAGGTGTTGATCACTAAGAGCGAGAGCGTTAATCTTTTAGTTCTATTAATAGTTTGGTTATCTAAATTAAGTCAATTTAAACTATGTTAATTCTAATATATGTTAAACCTATGCTAACCCTAGTTCTAACATATAAGGGGGGTTTCAGTCTGAGAGACTGGCACAGGTTTGGTGGTGACTTAAATCAATTTAAAACACGATAACACATGCAAGCAGATAATCAAAAGATATGAATAGCCCATTCTAGTCCAAATATAAGAAAACTGTATTACTGATTAATCCAATTAAAACGCTAGTTTGTTTATTAGTGCAATGATTGCTTATCTCGAAGTGGCATATAATTCCTAGATTTAGGCGGTACTTCTTCCTAAAACTTAGACACGTAGAATTGTCACAATTAAAACGCATCCACATAAAGCATCCAATTGCGATTATAAAGTTCCCCCTTTTTTTTTAAAAAAACTAGAGATTAATAATGGTGATCTTAGGAAACCCTACTCATGGAGACTTTACCCCTTTACTGCATAACGGCTCTTATATACTAGTAGCCCACTGTCCGAGTCTTTACCAAAAGATCAGTACGTTATTTGTTGATCCAAAGTCACCTGCTAGTCCAACTTGTTCACATAACCTAATGGTAAATATAGGTCAATATTTGTGATCCTGTTACTCTAGATATATAAATTGGGGGTTAGATTAAGAGCCATCTCGATATCTAGCTACCTGGACGTATCACTAAATCCATTTGAATGATAGTCTCATACTTTAATCACATAAACAAGTATTAATTGATAAACATAATCAACACCAGGATAAATTAAGCATCAGTATATAAACAATCAAACATTTAAATATTCATAAACATGAAAGCTAATACCCAAGGGAATTAGCCCTTAACCATTGATAATATTAATACCAAGAATAATCAATCAACCAAGGTAAACTAACCGAGTTAAACGAATGATACCAAAAATCAAATATAAGAGTATAGGAGATTACAAGGTGTTTCCTATGGAATTAGTAGTTTTGTTTAACCTCTTCTGCTCTTCTTGTCTTCTGAAAATTGACTTTTGTGGTTAGGGTATCAAAAATAGAAATCAAGCACACCTAAAACTTATTTTTAGGTTTTCTATTTATAGTGGTCTGTAGATTCCTTCATACGCGTATTAGTTTGAGTATACGGCGTATTGGCGTTTTCTGATTAGGACCACGTTCAATATCTTCCCGAAATATTTAATACAATATCTTGGATCGGCGTAGAAGTCTTCTAGATACGTGTATATTCTTTTGTTCTTCGTCTTCTTGTGAAGTGCAGGCTTCAGATACGCCGTACTTCCTTGATGATGCGGCGTAAGAATATCAGAAAAATATTCGCCATATTTCTCTTCAATAAGCTCTGGAATGCGTGCCTTTTTGCGAATCTCACAAAGTACTACCATATTTACTGTGCAATTCTCAAATATAAACGATTAAGTATCAATTCTTTCAATAATTATACAAAATGGGTAATTTACATGGGATAAATAATGCTATAAAAGTAACGTTATTTGATGTCATCAGTCATCAAATCCTCACTTATCTCGCAGAATCCTAGCCACACTAGTCATAGTAATCGGAATTTTGTCCCACTGGTCATGGTAAGTGAGCATCATATTTGGCATTCTTACGATCAAAGTATTATAACCAAATAGATAACCAAAATTAACAAGAAATATATGAATGATAATGATAATTAATTTATAATAGAGATAACATAAGAAAAGCTCAGCTGAAAATTATATTCATACAATCAATATCACTGTCAATTAAGGAAAGAAATGAAGACATGATAATCGAACCAAACTAGTTTGATGGTGATGACCGAGACCGGATTCTCTTTCTAGGAATGGCCGTGAGTGCTGGAAAATGACTTGGGATGATGTCCCAGTCGTCCCTTCAGATGGGAGGAAGAAGGGATGATTATTTGGGCTGAATTTGGCCTTTATTTATAGGTTTCGACCTGGTTACGGCATTACCCCGTAACCATGCTGATGTGGTTATGACGTAACTAAAGTGTTTGGTTACCGCGTAACCTACACAAAATTTGTATTTATTACAAACTTGTGACTCAGCATTTGTGATCCGGCTTGTACCCAAATCACAAAGTGTAATATTCACTTTTCCTCTTTCCCATGGCACTTGAATAACTTCAAAGAGTTTAGTATGAAGAAGTTATGGGTCAATATTGTAACAATTCAGTATTTTTTGATCATGAACACGTCATAAATTCACTATTCTTTTTCTCCGTGCGCGTTTACTTTAATCCTCATCACATAATTAAATCGCGTAACTATAAAATTTCACTTACGAAAATAAAACAAAGAAATATGAATTTTTAACACTATTTCCTGACATGAAATAGTGTTGGTTCGTTTTAATAAAACTTTTGTGCAAAACATTTTTTAGAATCATTATATAATATTATATGATTTAATTTTTATAAATATTATTTTTACGAGACGATTGACCCACTTAATCGATCACATTTACCACGATAGAAACAATATTAATTTATTTTTTTGAAGTGTAATAATCAACTCTTTAATATTTATATTTGTCGTTTACGTAAAACGTTTACGTTTTCCGATAAAAATTAAGCGGTATGCATACCCGGAAGCACCAAAATTATCTACGCTTCCACAAATACTCAATTTTAATTCCAATGATCAAAAGTTTTTTTTATAGAAAACGTCACCCTAGTTACACCTTAACCGAATTTCATTTATAAAGTAAATACGCTTGATTATACCTTTTTAATAAAGTATACATTTTCCTTAGTTTTAATGAAAATAATAACTTACACCAAAAATGCAAGTTAACCGCTTCCATATGAAACAAAAATTATATTTCCGAGCCCCAATGCACCCCATTATCCATGGGAATAACCCTCCTCTATGGAGACGCAAGAAAACACAAAGTATTTAAGGCCTTGACCTAGATTTATGTAGTTTTGTCCAATGAAAACCCCTTAATTCTCCTCCCCATTGTCCCCTTGCCTAGTCTTTGGTCCCCCCCCCCTCCCTTGACCAACTAGATGTATATATACATGCCACACTGTTGATAGAACACATACACTCTTCCATAAGCAAGAAAAATCTTCACAATCTTTCTCTCTTGGCTCTCTTAGGCCACGGCTCAAAACCCTCTATACACACAACCCATAAAATTTTTTCTACCACTTATACAAGCCTTTACACATCAATCCTAAGACCTACTAAAATGGTTTGAAGCCTTGGTTTAATTCCTTTAACAATGGTTACGCCAAGAATAATTGGAAGATTATGTTTTTTTAGAAAACAAGATCTTGAAGCTGGTTTACAATCTAAACAAGGTTTTTTAGATTGTGTGTGGTTATCATCATACATCCAATTAAAAGGTTATCTATATACCTTATGTCTTACTTTAAACATCCTTTTTTTTGTGTTTACATGTCTATATAAGTTTAGATCACCATTAGGAAGTTTTTTAAACATGTTTAAACGATATTGTTTACTTGAGATTATGAATTGTACACTTTTATTATGGTATGTTTTGTTGCTTATATCATGTTAAATGATTATATAAAGTATTGTCCCATTTGATATAAGTAAGAAATTGTTTAAGTTATAAACTAGTGATTTAAAAGTATAAAAAACAAGTTAAATAAATAAGTATATATGATGATCATAAGGGGCTGTTTGGATTCGAAATCCAAACAGTGGGTTTAACACTTTTATAAAATAATACACCTCATGACGATTCCAAAATGATAAGAAACTCGAAAAACCGATTTATAACGAAAAAGATACGACGATTTCAAGTTTATACTTTTATAAAACTATTTTTTATAAAAAATTTGTGATTCAATGACAGAAACTAATTATATTTTTAAACTCATAAATCAATAAAACTTTCAATTACGAGAACATGCTCGAAAGAATCGCTAAAAACGGAACTATAACGAATAAAATACGACGTTTACGGGTTTTACGATAACGAGAACGATAAAAATAAATTAGGGTCTGGTGTGAACAGTAAAAGTTACTGTTCACCAGAAGGTCAAAAGTTCAAAAATGTAAATTTATGATAACTCGTCTTAATACGAAAGCGTGGGCATAAGAAACGTTAAAATCGGGCTTAAAACGCGAAAGTTATGCTAGTTTTACTAAAACAGTAATTATAAACTCTTAACTTTATTAAACTCAATTTATCCATACAATAGATGGTGGATAAGCATATAGACCTATATGTTAAAGTTTATCAAAGTACTATATTACTAGGGAGTTTCATAATGAGGCCTCTTCGGGGTGGCGTATCGACGAGTTGTTGGATTTACGATTTAAAGTGTCCTAGCTCCTCATACGTCACTACATGACCTCTTAATTATGATAGCCCGAACGATAGTATGATGAGCTATACGACCTATAAATAATCAAGTGTTTAGTACTTATACGACCTATATTGGATTAGGTTGCATTCGATCGTAAGCGTGACGCATTTTCTATTGTGAATACTTGTTGATTACCATTCACTCAAGGTGAGTTCGTAGCCCCTTTTTCTACTACTTGCTTTATTATTCAAATACGGGGAGATTAACATGCTTGATTTCTTTGGACACAAGTGTTTTTTCAAAACAGTATGCTATTTCCTGGTTACAGTATGCCTAAGATTACCGTATTGTCATTTAAGTCCCTTTATCAGACCGTTAATACCTCTGGTATACGCCTAGTGTTAATGGATAGATCTATCGCACTGACCGATCCCGCTAGGCTGTGGTTTCTAGTTGACCATTGACGCATTTAACATTCGAAGAAAATTCGTAGGATGTTTGGCAGCATCTGTATTGAGAAAATTCGTAGGATGTTTTTGTAACATCTGTATCCGTGTTGGGGCACAAACCTCGAGTACTGGTTTGATTACAGTTTATTACGTTAAGGTTCGGTGTCATGAGCTTAGGGCAATAATACAATGTGTTGGACTATTGAATGTGTTTCATAGTCTACTATTACTTAAATCTTGTGGTCCACGCTATTTCCTGATAAACCTATGAATTCACTCAACAATTTTGTTGACGTTTTAGCATGTTTTAATCTCAGGTGCTGAGGTATAAGCTTGGATGGGAGCCGTGACGGATATCTATTAGAGGGATTCTGATTTCTTAAATTCAATGAAACTTTTGTCTTATAAAATCTTAATGTCTTTTTAATAAAACTATGGGACCTAACGTGAAAACTCTGATCTTTTGTAATGACATCGAATGAAACTTATTTTTAACGTCCATTTAAGGTCGTTTTCTATATCTTGATTTTTGTACTTTGACGTAGCACCCCATTGTTACCTTTCTGTTGCGACCTGATTTTGGGGGTGTTACATGATCCATCATCACAATCTTTAGTGACAAAGATATTTTATTTAGGATTTGATAGTAACCCGTCAACAACAACAAACACAGAATCGACTCCCCGTTGAGTGCGAGGAAATCCAAACACAAAATCCATCAAAATATCGACCTACGGACTCTCAGGTACAGGCAATGGCATATAAAGACCTATATTTTGTGCTTTACCCTTTCCTTCTTGACACACAACACATCTCTTCACAAAAGCTCCAACATCCCTTTTTAATTGATGCCTATAAAATCGGCTTTCTACGCTAGCAATGTTCTTATCTCGACCTAAATGATCACTCAATCCTCCTATATGTACCCCCTTAATCAATTGACTCCTAAGAGAAGTATTATGAATACACAAACAATTACCTTTAAACAAATAACCATTAAGTACATGAAACTCACCCCGATGTTGCTTGGTTTTGAGCTCCATCCAAATGTTATAAAAATCTTCATCACTTGCGTATAAATCCTTGATTGAATTGAAAACACAACCTCGTTACTAATGGACACCAATAAAGTGGTCTTTCTACTCAACACATTCACCACTTTATTAATTCTAACCTCGGGCAATATCTTAGGTGAAGGCCAATCCCGAACCGCATTGACCTTAGTTCCGTCAACATGAATCCCCCTCACTTGAAAAGAACTCGCCCTCGAATTCTCAATATCAAGGGATTCATCAACATCGAACACCTTCTCACGATGAACCTTATCTTCAATAGATTTGCGCTTTACATCCACTCGAAAACCTTTATATTTTTTAACACGTCTACTATATTCCCAACGATCAACCCATGACCCAAAACATCGGGTTGTGTGCTCCTTATCAGCGACCCTCAAGTTTTCAATTGTAATAAAAATATCTTCTTTGTTTGCCATTGAAAACTTACTTTTATTTTTCATTCTCATCCTTAAAATTAACCTATAATCTAAATCACTAATGTTTAAATTATGGACGCGTTCGAAATCCGCTTTTAGCTCACAATTAAAACCCTTAATATCAGTTTCATCATTAAAACTCATAATTTCTTCACAAGTCTTCAAAGTACCAACTTCATTCGTTGTTTCAAACAATAAAGTTGAAATTTTGTCATCATGTTGTTTATAACTTTGAAGGTCTTGGATTTTTTTAATGTGTTCATCAACAACCTCGGCCTTCGCAATCTTTTCTTCAACTTTGACCTCGAGCTTTGGTAATTATGGTGTTACTTTGGGTGGAACCATAGCAATTCTCCTTCCTTCTCATGAGAAAAGGTAGAGATTTCGTTTAACATCTTACTTGCCATTAACCTCACATTGCCAAGGTCTTCCCAATAATATATGGCACTCATCAATATCATCCACAATACAAAGTACGTCTACTTTATAAGACTTTCCTATGGTCACAGGAACCCTACAAACTTGGTAACCTTCAATTGGACAGATCTCTATTGGTAACTTTAGGAAATCTACCAATTTTCTTGAAACCAAATTATTTATGCTACAACCATCAATAATTAAAGAACATACCGAATTGTTGATTAGAATTTTCGAATGAAAAATCTTGGTTGTAGATACTCAATCCTCCTCATTTTCCTCTTCCAATTCTTCAATTCTTCCATTGTTGAACGGGGATTGGTTGCTTGCACAATTGCCTTCAAAATCGCCTATGGTTGGAAGAATTCTTTGACCTCGTGTTTGCTACCCTCGCGATTCTTGTGGATCAATGCCCCACCTATGATCACAGAACGTAGTTCTTGTAGCATGGTGTAACACCCGTCAAGTTCTGACATGGATTTGGTAAAATCATGATCCATGTACTCAAAATCTTCTAAATCAGTCACTATCTAGGATACTAACAAGCTCTGATACCAACTGACACAGAACGAAAGCGTGCTATAAACCCTAACTAGGGTTCAAGACGAATCACAAATGGATAAATGACTGAAGTCTTGATTTTATTGATAATTGAATATTGAATGACTAAAAAATAAACCCATGCCTTATATTTATAGGAGAAATAAACTTGGGGAAAAAGTCAAGAATAACAAAAATATAGAAACTAAATAAAAGTCAATAAACAAAATATGGAAACCATATTTTGTTATTAATATTAAAATTCTCCATCTTTAAGATTACTTATTTTTAGCAATACCCTTACTCTTGCCATGCTCTAAGTGATCCATATATTCTTCTGCTAGCTCTTGAATCATGTCCTCATCAGTTAGTCTAAGAGGAACTTTTAAAGCATTTCCATGTTATTGTCTGTGTCCAAATAGAATCCGTTTTTGGTAATTATTGTTATAAGTTGTAAACTATGTCAGGTATTATGTTTATTCATCAAATATTTATAAAGTAAGATACCTAAAAACTCTAATAGACTCGAACCTAAAGACGAGCTTGAGCCATATGGTGAAATATTGCTTTTAAGAGTGAGAGTTTGGCTGAAGCTGGATCCTTTATTTTTGGGTATGTTTGGTATAATAACTGGAGCTGAAGTTTATGAATGTGAAATAACACGTAAAGATATTCAAAACAAAGATTTTACGGTATTATTATTATTTTAAGGGCATCAATATAATTAACTATTTCAAACGCTTCTACAATTTTCAAAAACTACTTTAAGTAATTTAAAAAAACGAGCTTTGGGATTTCACGAGCTCATAATATTATTTGCTAAACAAATCTTATATTACAAGCCAACTTATCTTTGAAGCTCGAACTAGCTCTTAAAAGTTTTCCGCCAAATAGTTATCTAAACACAAAAACGTGAAGTAGTAATATAATACAAGGACCAATTCTGTAGTTATGTCAAACTTTTGCCCAAAAAAGAAGTAGGCCTCCAATAAATACTAGCCAGTAAACACAAACCAAAGTCAAATTATACAACTACTAGAACAAACTCACAATGAAGGCCTGGAAATATGATGAATATGGTGGTGTTGATGTGTTGAAACTGTCTGCAGATGTTCCTGTTCCTAGTATTAATGATGATCAAGTGTTGGTTAAAGTTGTTGTTGCTGCTCTTAATCCTATTGATTTCAAAAGGAGGCTTGGTGCCCTCAAAGCTACCGATTCGTCTTTTCCGGTATAGTTTTTGGTTATTAATGATGTTTCTATTGTGTTTTTGGAGTGTCTTTTTGTGCTTAAGGTTATCTTTTGGATTAAGTACTAATATATTTACGAAATTATGTTAGTTCGAGTAGGCCGTCCAACTTTCTATTTTAGTTTACCCTAAAATAATTGTCTGCAAAAAAAGTAAAAGGTGTCACATTATTGGATGAAAGTAGAACAATTACACTCTCTTAAAACTGTGAGCCACATGCAAAGTGGACGGTTATTGTGAGACGGAAGGAATGCTAGATAGAAGATATAATCGCATGTTAGTTTTGTATAGTAATACTTATAAATGAGTGATCTATTTGTGGGTGGTTCCAACAACCTTTAGATCAATTAACTTTGAAACATTCTAAGTGATAACGTAGATGCTTTGATATACTATTTTGTTAGATTATACTTGTACTAGTAGTTATAAGCCTTTTTAGGTGTATTTTTGTTGAATTTATTGAGCATTATTAGTCCTAACAACTCTTTAAATCACCTAACTTTTAAACCTTTAGCAAAATCCAGAACTAGAATTAAATTTCATACAAAAATTGTATCATTAATCGTGGCAAATAATTGTAATGGCTTTTTGGTTTTGGTAATAGATTATTCCAGGACATGATGTAGCCGGAATAATTGTTAAGGTTGGGAGTAAGGTAAAAAGCCTAAAAGATGGAGATGAAGTGTACGAAGACATATCAGAAAAAGCATTGGAGAAACCTATACAGTTTGGAACATTGGCTGAATACGTAGCTGTTGATGAAAAAGTGTTGGCTTTGAAACCGAAGAATTTGGATTTTGTACAGGCTGCTGCCCTTCCTCTTGCGATCGAGACCACATATGAAGGTCTTGAAAGAGCCGGTTTTAGTGAAGGTAAATCGATCCTTGTTCTGAATGGTGCTGGTGGAGTTGGATCTTTTGTAATTCAGGTATGTTAATATCAAAAAGTTGCACATTCTTTTAGCTTATAACTTTATATAATGGGCATGCATCACTGTTTGGAGAATACTTTAATGAACTATAATTAAAGTCTCATTTAATACTTTACTTTATGCTAAATGTTGTATGTTTGTATGATGAAAATGTTGTTTGGTCCAGCTTGCAAAACACGTGTTTGGTGCTTCAAAAATAGCAGCCACGTCTAGTACAGAAAAACTCGAGGTGCTTAAGAGTCTTGGTGCTGATGTAGCCATTGACTACACCAAGGAGAATTTTGAAGATCAACCAGATAAATATGATGTCGTTTATGATTGTGTTGGTAAGAACACCATATGATTTATTAGAGGTGATAATCTCGATCCATTTACTTATAAATGGGTCGGTTTGTACTTTGGTAAGGAAATAAATCAAATGAGACAGGTAGTCCTAAATTCATACATAAAAACCTCCTAAAACAATTTTATGAAAAGATTAGATCATTAATGAAATCCTATGTTTTCTGTAATTAATTTATCAAAATATTTTTGCAAGGACGCACCCATTTCCAAATGTACTAAAAATAATCCGTCTAGTTATGTAAATTTGTTTCTTAATATATACGTATTATAAAATGATGCAGGACAACCTGAGAAAGCAGTGAAGGCGATTAAAGAAACTGGTATTGCAGTGTGTATAGCCGGCCCTATTCCACCACCAGGGTTCTTCTTTGTTCTCACATCTACTGGATCTACTTTGTCAAAACTAAACCCTTACCTGGAAAGCGGAAAGCTGAAGGTCTTGGTTGATCCTAAAAGTCCTTACCCCTTTGACAAGGTGAATAAAGCATTCACTTATCTTGAGACCCACCGCGCTACAGGAAAGATAGTTATATACCCAATCCCATGAGGAGTTGATGCTTGAATTGCAATGCTATGTTTTAGTTCTACCTAAATAAATAGTGTTGCTTTCTTGGAGCTCTCAGCTCACAACTGGGCCTTAATATGTACCTAAGAGTTTATTTAGTGATATGGATCTTATAAAACATATCTTAATCATCCTTTGATGTTTATTTCATTAAGATCCTGATAACCCCAAGCGATTATCAACAATAATGTTGTTGAATTTATAATACATATCATTTGAAGGCTTAAAAGATGTTAGACGGATTCTATCTGTTTAACCTACAAGGCTACTATACAAGTTCATATCCGACCCTGCCGTATTCCGGGATTATCAGTTGAACCACTTACATTATATGTGTCCGCGTATATATCCGGAGGGGTCCATCATCCGAAAGGAACATAATCATGCCGGACGGGCATATTCAAAAAGACCAGAGAAAGGACAAAACACTAAGTTCAAGAAGCTAGAGCACCTCTTTGAACTGACGGTCAATAGCAAGCACTCGTAGGAATGTCACTATCCCAGGATTCATAGGGTTATGTCTTCACGCAACTCCGCCGCCTGACACAAAAGATAAGGCTAGCTCGGCGTCCCCAACTCCTAAGTGTCAGGAACAGTGTATCTCCATAGTAACTCAGGTAGTATAAATACCCTCTTATTTACTGCTATTCAAGTAGCATTTATTGCATTATCACACACACACTATTTTACGCCCTTCTGGCTCCAAATCATACTTACTCTCACGCCTGAGCTTGGTCCTGAGATCACTCCCGGGGCGAGGCTAACGCGTCTTTCTTTCTCATCCATAGATACGCAAGGAATTATCATCACGTTAGCTTAGATCCAACTTATCCTATCCGGTACGGGTTATTACTTAAACAAATTGGCGCCATCTGTGGGACCTTAAATCTCTTCTACCAAGAAAGCTGATGGTAGGTCCTATTGAAGGAGGAGGTCCGGAAGGCACTGGCGACCGAGAGGAGACCCTTCCTCCTTTGACGAAGGAACAGATTGAAGGGCATGTGTCTGCTCTCAAATCCTTAATAAAAAGTCACAATCAAAGAAACAAAGGAGATCCCCATTCGTCTGGATTTCGAATCGGAAGATACAGAGGTGCAACATCAGGGCATTGCTAAAGGAAAGGAAGTAATGGACGAAGACCTCGGGAAGCCCTTTAAGGAAGCTCAAAGAACACCACTCACACGCTGAATCATAGAGTTCGTAGGTACGGAGTACAAGATGCCCGCCAACATCAAGTTGTACGATGGTATGGTACTACTGACCCGGAAGATCATTTGAGTCGCTTCGCCAGTGCGGTTAATTCAGGAGAATGGCCCATGCCTGTATGGTGCCGAATTGTTAACAATAAGATTTCACTAACAAAAGACACGATCCGGAGGTCGGGGAGGATAGAAATGAAAGTAAGCCATTTTATTAGAGAGAGAAAGGAAAAAGTGTGTGTGTTTTCTAGAGAGAGAAACAACACACACTTATGAGACAAATGTTTATCCTCACCCCTCCATGGAAGTATGGAGGGTGTATTTATAGTCCTAGTGACACCTAACAATTGTAACTTGTCATTATTAGTCCCTACATGTCACACTATAAATGAACTAATGTAATTCCGGATATGTCACCATATTTTAAGGCTAACATGAATGTTTCAACAAACCCTGGACGGGTCAGCACGAGGATGGTTCGAACGGCTTCCTCATGACAGCATAAACGAATGGGCGGACTTAAGAGAGGCATTCACTGCCAGGTACTCCGTTAGAAGGGCACGCTTCAAGGAACCCTATGAGATTACTAAGATTGTCAGAAAAGCCAAAGAGTCGTTAACAACGTTTAAAGAAAGGTGGACGGTGGAAACAGGTTTTATTATGGGTGTCTCGGAGGTCATGAAGATCTCGTCATTCATGGATTCGGTTAAGTCACCCGAATTGGCCAAGCGTTTTTTATGAGATGATGGAAAGGCTGGACGACTTCGTTCGATCTGAGGAAGCATATGCAAGAACTAAACTTTTGAAAGGGGAAGTGGGGCAAACCCATTGCAAAACGTCTCTTCTATAACACCTCCATTTTTGACATATAGCAGCGGAAGCTAATCTGGGGTATTATTTCATAGTACAACAGTCATAATCATAGAAAACGACTCAAAATAGACGTTTTTAAAAGATAAG
>BQNB010054981.1:23337-39305 GCA_026074375.1 Tanacetum coccineum
ATTATATATACTATAAGTTTCAAATTACACTTCTACATAACTTATGGATAATAACACATTTACAAATGACTCATATAAATACATAAGTTGTTAATATTTGCTAATTAATAGGTCCAATTATGCTTGGAATGATGAAACCCGACTACAAAAGAACCAAAACCTACATACCAAAAATCCATCACCTAAACTCCACTACAAAAGATGTCAAAAATTCCTTCAAAGTCCTTCAAAATCGTTTTATTCATGAAGGAAGACACGTCGAATCATCCTTCTCCTTTGGAAATGACATAGTCGAACAATTCAAAGCCATTCAATTCGATTGTCTTCTTACTTTGAATGGCCCTATTTGTCCTCGCTTTATCGTTGAGTTCTATTGCAAATTCCAACTTATTCGCAATGTGAATGATATGTCTCTCTCTATTAGTTTCACCATTAGAGACAAAAATTTCATCATGACACTTTAAAACTTTGGTAAGATCCTACAAATTCCTTTTCAAGGAACTTGTGCTTTCGAAGGAATGCTCACTTGAGCTTCTCAATCCAATCTACCTCTTTGAAATCCAAAATATTTGCTTGTTCCCCATGTAAGGGCTGCAATTAGAGACTATGATGATCACTACTACAGTAATTCTAAAACATCAAGTGATGAGAATTAACTCACCTAATGTGATCTTTAATCTATTTACTTTCAACTACGTAATGTACTTATAATAGTAGACCTTTAACTTGTAGGATTATCAAACTATGTGTGTTGGATTACTTATGCTATTTTATGATTGCTATGATGTTTGCATGCTATTTGGTTTAGATTTTGGCTGCAAAAATAAGATCTGGTCATATTTCAGGGTGCCACGGATCTACGGATCTCCCATATTCGAGATCCGTCCTTTGCTATGGTGGATCCGCGGGTCACCAGGCCAGGCGCCAAAATTCGAATTTTCTTGATTTTTAACTTTTTCTAGCTTTATCTTATAATCGTGCTAATGATCCTATGTGAAATTTTAAACCTTAGGATATATCATGCCTTCCATATAATCCAAGAACCCTTATACAAAACACTTCACCACTTCCACCATATAATCATCACCATCAACCTTAAATTTCTTCACATTTCTTGCAACTTTCTCTCATACACCTTACTAGTTCATCACCATGACAAGTTCATCCAAAACAAATTCACCCAACTTCAAGAGAAAAACAGCAAGAATGAGTGTCAAGTCTTCTACCTATGTTAACCTTGAATCCTCAAGTGAGGAACACCAAAATGAAAGAACACCATCTCCACCTCCAAGAAAGAAATCTCTTTCACCACCAAATGCACCATCAAAATCCACCTCTAGTAGGAGCACCTATGACACCTCATCATTATCTCCAAGTGAGTCACCAACACCAACTCATGTTGCTCCTCCACGTAAACTAAGGTTGGTCATACCAATGAAGCTTGAACCTCAAGAACTTCCACTACAAATTTTATCACCTCATGACCCATATGTGTCAACAGTGGATAATTAGCCACCGGGTCCTTCAAATCCTTCGCAACCGCCATGTGTGTCACAACCACCTCCTAGATTTGAGTAACTGCCACCACCTAGTTTCTCACATCCACCACCTGTATTTGAACATCCACAACCTCTACCTCCATTGTTTGTTAACATCAACAACAATGCACCTCAACTAGAAAACCATCAAAACCTACCACAAAACCTAGGAAATCAAGATTTCCCTAACCCCCTAATAACATCTTGGATTTCATACATCCAAATGACATGCCTCATCTTCACAACATATTTTGTCAATGTTTTAGTACCACTAGACATGAAATCCACATGCTTCGAAACCGGGTCAACTACATGTTCTCCTACATCTGACACCACCTTGGATCTTCATCCAACCCACCACACTTTCTACACTAACCACCTTGGTGTTTTTACTCACCCTATGGATTATATGGGAAAATTGATATTTTATCCCAAAATTTAGATTTTTTTGTTGTTTCTCTTTTTCTAGTTTAATTTAAGTTTTTCTAGCTATATTCCTTTTAGTTTATTTTGGCTAAATGCCTAATTTTATATTATTTCCCTTATAATTGAATTAACATTATCACTTGTTGTGTTGTGATGATGGTGTTTGTTTATCGCCTATATATATGCATGTTATTGTTGAAATAAATTATAAATATATAATAATATAATATAAAAATATATAATATATTATAATATATACTATGATATATATATATATATATATATATATATATATATATATATATATATTTGCTTGTCTACTAACTTTGTTTTGTAGCACGCCTTCATAGCTTGATTCCTTGGTACCCCAAGCAAGGGGGAGCATACACCGAGGGGGAGCATTTGCAAATTCATCTTTATTTTTTACTTTGCATTCGTCACGAAGTTACTTAGAATTCGTTAAAATACGACTTGCAAGCCGCGCCTCCACAACACTTTTTGCAACAACAAAAAGCGGGAGAAGATATGTAAACTCAACCACTAAATACTTATTTAGTAACTTTTAATAAATTTGAGTTTATACTTTGTCATCATCAAAAATGGGGAGATTGTTAATACAAATATTCGCGTAAAATGATATTTATATTTAATGATCTTCATGTTTTGATAATAACAAATATAATGTCATAATACGTAAAAGTCTACGTAAACAAGTTATTTAGTCGTAAGTTAACTTGACGATGACAAATCACTTAAGGTATGACTATGGCATTATAAAGTGTAGTTAATATCAAAGAAAAATATATTTTCTTGCATTCAAACTTAATCATTTGCATAAACCTTTTCTAATCAAATGATTGCAAGTAAACACATGATTAATTATAAGCTAGTTATATTAATCATGTAAGACAAAATATGATTAACCATAAGTGAAAACAATCTTTTTCAAATCTTTTCAAATCTTTACAAATCTAAAAAATCTTTCCTTATATATGTTAAGAAATATTTTCCTTCTAGAAGAATCTAATAAATCTGATTCTTAAGTACATAAGAATATTTTGTTAAGATTTGAGGTTAATCACAAAAAGACAAAATCTGTCCCAGCTGCACCACAGGGATCCAGCAAAACCAAAGACCGAGACACAGTTTGGTGGATCCGTGCGAACTAGCTGTTGGACCAGATTTTGAATTTCAAATGTTGGCTATAAATACCAACTTCATGTCTTCACTTTAGATAACCCTTACCAATATTTTTCTTTCTACCTTTTTCATTTTCATACATTCTTTGATCATTATATTTGTTTCATAATTCATTAAAAGTAATAAAATCATTCACTCTTTAGTGAAGAACACTAATGAAGACATCAAGCTTCAAGTGTTATTAGTTTAGTTGTGTCATCACTTTTATGATATTTATCTATCTTCAATCTCTTGTGTTGTGTGTATCATATGTGTATGATAGGTTAGTATTTTAGGCCTTAAAATACGTAGTGTGTTAGATTGGTTCTATCTCGAAGTAAAACTCGGTATTTAGCTTAGTATCGGAAAAAGTGTAAGAAAAAGTGTAAAAGCGGATGTGTACGGGGTTGTGTTTTTGCCTAAAGGATTTGCTGGTTTGGACATAGTGAAGGGAAAAATAAAAACCTTCTCAAGTGTGGGTAACTTGGGGGGGAGTTTTGAAGGTAGGGCTTAAAGAGGGGATAAACGGGCTTTTGTAGGCGGAAAAAATTAAAACAAAATAAAAAATATTAAAAATAATCAATTGTGGTTCAATCGGTTTGATCTTTATTTAATTCTTTACTTATTTATTATTCCGCATTTACTTTATTCTGTTTATTATGTTGCTATTTCATATACACTGTGTGTTTTTATTCTCTTGATTTTTAAAAACATTAAAATAGGTAGAGAACATCTAAAGTTTTTTAATTTTAAAAAACGGTAAAAAAAAACTATTTCAAACCCCCCTTTTTTCTAGTTTCCACCAATCTAGGAAAGGGGCAAATCTATGCAAAGACCAACCACTTTTCGAAGCGGATTGGTTTTTAAATATATTTAAAAAAAAATAGATTTGGGGAAAAATAAAAAACTTATGGTGAAAGGCCTCAAATAGAATTTTAGAATCCTTTTGTGCCATATTATTTCATTGAATTGGCGGATTTTTTTCCCACGGTTGCCAAAAAGAAAGGGTCACAAAAGGTTTTAGAAAAAAAATTAAGGTTTCCTTTTGAGAACATAACCGATGAAAAAAACCTTAAAAAAAAAAAAGGGAAATAAAAAAAAAACTGCTAAAAGAGAAAGAAGAAAAAATAATGAAGCTTAAGAAAATTGTGTTCTTTATATTTTTTCTTTACCTAAAAGGAAAAAAAACACAAGAAATTTTTTTTATGGTGTTAAAAAAACGGGGCTCTAGATTATTTGCAATTCGTTGTTAATTTTTTCAAACCCATCAGTGTAAATAAGCCAAGTAAAAGGATTAATAAAAAAATTGATCTTCTTTGTTTAAAGGCTATATGAACAATTTATTGTTTACTATCCTTTTGAAGGAAGAAATTCCATTGATAGTTTGGTTTTGCTAAGATTTTAAAAACACTAATTATTACTAGTTCTTAAATACACCCCCCCTCCCCCCCCCCCCCCCTCCCCTCCCCCCCCCCCCCCCCCCCCCCCCTAAGAAAGGGTTTTTCTAAGCAAAGAAAAAACTATGTTATGAAAGTTTCTTTTAGTGGCCTTCTACATTCTAAAAAATGGAGGAGCAAAAAAAGGGGTCCCCATGGCAAATTTTAAAAATAAAAAATCGGGGGAAAGAATTTGTCATCACGGATTATTTCAAGGGCGAAAAATGCTTGAGGAAAATGGAGAGCAAAAAAGGGGTCCGGGGTTCAATCAAAGGCGAAATAATGGCATGAGTGGAAAAAATTGAAGGAATCTTGATTTATTCAACGCGCCTTTTACCTTGTAGGATAGGGGGGACTCCAAGCCTTTTGATTTTATTCTTAGGCCTATTTTTAGGGGGGTTTATTGTCTTGGAATTAAATTCCCGTTATAAATTCTCTTTAAAAGAAAAGCCCTTACATTTTGGATTATTAGAAGAAAGGGGGGGGGACCGATTCATGGTTTTTTTTTGGGGTGTTTAGCTGATGGAAAAAAAAAACTAAAGTTTCTTTAAATCCTTGTAGGTTGGGGAAAATTGTAAAAAAAAAAAATGTAGAAGGTTCAACATAAGGAAGTTAAAAAAACTTTTAGAGAAATGTCATTATTGTCATAGGAATATTAACAAACACTAGTTGAACATTGATAGATTGTAAAAAAAACAGCCAAAAAAAAATTAAGCGGTTAGGAGAAGAAATTAGACCTGGTCATATTAGAGTAAAAAAAGAAAATCAACCTACGGTTGATTGGAAAGAAAAAATACCTTACTGGACTACTCTAAGTAAAAGGAGTGGAAAATTTTTTGAAACAACGGGGAACCTAGTACGAAAATTGGGTGGTTGGTGCCCCGGACCACCTTGTCTATTGGTTAAGTAAGGGGGGACTTTTATGGATCAACCATTTTTGGGCCCTAGGAATAGGGAAAAATTGATAAGGAAGGATTGCCGACTTTCAAATTTTCCCTTTAAAGGGGAAGTTCTTAGTGTTTAGAAAGATAAGTTAGGGGGGTATTTCTTAGGAGGCTAATTTAACACTATCAATGTCTTATAAGTGGAAATTATGTTGGGAAGGTCGAAAAAAGAGTTGATAATAAGAGAAGAAAAAATAGATTTTGAAAAATTTAGGCCACCAAAAAGAAAGGGGAAGGAATTTGGGTGCGTTGGGGTGGCCCATTATTAGAATTGGAAATTTGATTTGATACTCTCCCGTCCGAAAGGGGGAAAAAATTGTTTAATTTCAAAAAAAGGGGGGGGGGGGACATTTCAAATCAAATTCCCCAACTTCTCGAGACTTAGGAATATTGTTCGAGGGGAAAATAAAGGAGGGGGGGTGGGGGGGGGTGGGGGGACTCCAAGCGAAAAGAAATTTCATCGAACTTGGGGAATCACCTTCACGATTTTTCCATGGGAATGTGGGGACTTTCGAGTTTCTAGCTACAAAAGTGATCTTCAATTTAATATAAAAAAAAAAGAAAAAGGCACTTAAAATTGGGGGGGATAGGAAGAGGGCAAATTATCAATTTCTTTTAATTTTTTATGCAGGTTTTAGGTGTGTCGTGTAATTTTTTTGTTATTTTTATTAAGTTTGTTTTTTTTATGTTTTAAATTATTGCTATTTGTAATCATGTTTTGCTTTTGGTCTTTTAACATTTTGTCTTAATTGCATACATCAAACGGTATTTTCCATCCAAACATAAATTGGTTATAAGGAAAATAAATATCGGTTTTCTTAAGGGGAAAAGAAAAAAAACCATTTTTTAAAGAAAAAAATAACATATTGACAAGGGGGGGGGGGAAATAAATAAAAAAACCACTTTTTAGGGCGGGGGAGGTCTTGGTTTTTGTATCAAAAAATTTAAAAAATAAGAATAAACTTAGAATGGATTCATTGTGTAGTGTGTTTTAGGTGAGGGAGGAAAGTAGGGGAGAGGTAGGGGATGAAAAAACAAACAAAAAAAAAAGGGGATGAAAAATAGAATTAGGATTTCAGGAAAAAAAAAAAGGGGAAAGTAGTAATAAAATAAACATCACCCACCCCCTCATGGAGGGAGGCCGCATGGGAGGGGGTAAATAAATTTATACTCAAAAAAGGGAAGGAAACAAAAAAAAAGGGCTAAAAAAAAAAACTATTTCCTAGTTAAATCACTAAAAAAAAAAAAGGACCCCTGCATAACAAACGCGTTCAAAAGTGTCCAAAAAAACTATTCCAATTCAAGTTGTGTAAGACGCCAAGGGCTTCAGACTAAAAAAGGTGGTGGATGTATTGGGGCTTAAAAAAAACAAATCTTCCCTCCAAGGATGGGCGACACACGTGAATGTGTGGTTTACAATGTTCCCTTACAAAAAGACAAAAAAATAAAGGAAAGAGAAAAAAAATTTTTTTTTGAATAAGAATGATAAGTCCCAGTATTCCTTGAAAGAAATTATCCTTTGGATCGGATTCTTACTGGAATACGCCAGGCTTTAATTTTCTTCAAGCTTGTTTAAGTTACGAACGAAATGTTGAGGGATGACATAGGAAAAAGTTTTTTTCTCTACCGAAACCCGGGTTTTGGTTGATGTTTTGCACATAAATAACTTCCTGAATGACTTCAAAAAAAAAAAATAGAAACTTTCTTCATTTTACAGATCTTCTGGTCATCACGGGAAGGTTTCCTGGAAATTATGCTTGCATGTTCTTGAGAGATATGTGCGCTTCATTCTTCTTGCACCTCTTCTGGTTTCTTGGGTCGAAAAAGTATTATCAGATCTGGGCATTCTCATTTTTGGTCATCTGAAAGTTTTTCTTATCCTTGGTAATTTACTTAGGGCTTTTGATATGAAATTATGCTCTGAAACCACTAATTTCTAATATTCAGCTCCCATACCAAAAAAAAACAATAGGACAAACCCCTTGGGGACTGATAATGATATTTAAGTACTCCGCTCTTTGTTAGGGTAGGGGATGATATTACATCAACATCGGTCTCACGTAGGGTATGGCATGCCAGTGCTTTTTGGTGTGATGGGTCCCTAAAAAGTATACAAATAAAGTGGATGTGCACACAGTGTTACGAATGGGGCAGGGGATTCAATTATCGTGTGGGGGGACGACAAAAAGTATTAAATTGTTGGAAAAGTATCTTGTATTTGTATGGCGACAGGTCGGATAGTTATATGGTGCGGACAGGGGCATAGTATTGGGGGTGTATAAAGACCCAGTGATTGGGGTCCGGGGGGGCGGGAGGGGGTACACCGGGTGGGTGGGGGGATTTACAATGTGTGGAGTGGTTATGTTTTTTTTGTGTGTGGATGTGGTTTGGGGGGGGGCGGGGGGGGGGGGGGGGGGCAGAGGGGAGGGGGGATGGGAGAAGCGCGATGTGGGGGGGGGAGGGGTTTTTCGGGGTGAGGGGGGGGTAGGTTGGTAGGTGGTAGGTGTGTAGGGTGTGTTTTTCGTTTGTTTATATTTTTTTTTTAATTCTCATAATCACATTTTTTATATAAAAAAAACAAAAAACCCCCCTTTTTTATTGATTAATCTTTTTTGTTTTTGTTTTGTTTTTTTTTTTTTTTTTTTTTTTTTTGTTTTTTTTTTTTTTTTTTTTTTTTTTTTTTTTTTTTTTGTTTTTTTTTTCTCAATTATTTTTTTTATTTTTTTTTTTTTTTATTTTATTTTTTTTTGTTTTTTTTTTTTTTTTTTTTTTTTTCTCCTCCAGGGAAAAAAAAAGTGCAAGGGAAAAAAAAAAAAATGGGAAATTTTGCTTACAACCAAAAGTCAATTAAGTCCCGAGTGTACGGCCCAATTTTTCCCTCTATTGTAGTCGAGGATGGTAACATCTAAAACGGTACTTAAAAAAAAATCAAAAAAACCTAAT
Source organism: Tanacetum coccineum (assembly GCA_026074375.1). Lineage (NCBI taxonomy): Eukaryota > Viridiplantae > Streptophyta > Magnoliopsida > Asterales > Asteraceae > Tanacetum > Tanacetum coccineum. The sequence continues at coordinate 31,804 of BQNB010054981.1, forward strand.
AGGGTACCGTGATGTACACTTTTCTCCCTCCATGGATGATGGGGGACTTAAAAAACTTGCGGAATAATTCATCGCTACCTACATGGTTGTAAAAATCTTATGCCAAACTGGAACTGCTTACTTAGCTTTCATAGAAAAGCCCGTGATTGGCCATAAAAGCCAATTGCTCTTTTGAGGAAAGATGTCGGTTACCTCTCTGGTGAACCAAATTTCTCTTTCTTGATCAAAATAATACCAAAACTAAACTAAATTTTTCAACCCATTAAATCTTAATTCTGTAGGGGGCAAATACTGATGGGGGACCAATGGGGGATGGAGTAACAAACCCAATGGAAACGAAAAAACCGAGAATGAATAGCGAAAAATCCTCGGGGAGCTTGTGGACTTAAATCTTGTTAACTAATGCCCTGCGTTTGATTGGAATGAATAACTTGGTGGCAGAGGGCACAAATATCTAAGTACCATATTTACTCACCGCCAAAAAGTCCTCACCCTCCAATAAAAACCAACAGCAAAACACACACACCTCTTGGAAAAAAAAAAAAACTGACTCAACTAGTGGAGGACACTGAGTATTAAACAAATGGGTAAAAACTCTTTAGTGTGTGTTAGGCTATTAAAACCGTGGGAGTAACTACAATGTATAAAAAAAAAAAACTCCTTAACATGAGTTAGCTAGGATTTACATCAATGTCTTCATCACCAAACCGTATAACTTTATTATTGACTATTGTGGGGGGGGGAGTGTTTCACTTAGCCTAATTCTTTTATGGTTCCGATTTAAACACTTATCACTACACTTCATTTTCTTATTTTTCTATTTTAATTCTATATTTTGATGGTGTTTGGTGTGAATTGTCGCTTTGTTCGGTTTTTGCTCTCTGATTCGGATAGCCTTATGTGTGGGGGCTTTCACTGTTTTTTTTATATGCCGAACAAGTCATCTTCGATTGAACGCAAAACTAAACAAAGACGAAATAAGTTGACATCTCCTCAATGAAATAGCTACTTCAATCACAGATATATAACATCGACAATAACTCCGCTTTGAGTCATTAAAATTCTATTACTAGCCGCGGTGTTTAGAATGAAGCGTGAATGTTGATAAGGATCCGTTTTTAGTGTAATGTATTGAGTCTTGTTGTGCTTTGTGGATTTTGAATTCAATTAACATCATTTCACGGGACGATTTTATCGTCTATGATCAAATCCGTTAATGAATGAACGGGATTTTACAAGTTTCTCTAGTTAACAGTATGATTAAAACCGATAAATGAATTAACGGGATTTTACAAAATCAATAGAGAACCGTGAGTGATTTGATTCGGAATCAGCGGCGAAAAATTCCAAAAAAAAACTGAAAAACATCAATTTCTCATAGAAAACGATGTTTTTGGCCTTCGAAAAATCCTTAACCAGCTAAAGGATGGTTACAGCGTGATCCGTCTCGTTTTTCTCTTCGATTTGAGAGGTCACGGGCCTAAAACGGACTTACGGATCAAAAGTTATGGCCGTTTTACTGAAACCGTTTTCGTCACGCAAGATTGCTAGAAAAAAATTTCGTTCGGTCCAAAAATTTTTCGCTCGTTCGATTCCACTCGTTCGATCAGCTCGTTCGAACCGCTCGTTCGAACAGCTCGTTCGAACCACTCGTTCGAACAGCTCGTTCGATCCACTCGTTCGAACAACTCGTTCGATCAACTCGTTCGATCAACTCGATCGATCATCTCGTTCGATCAACTCGTTCGATCATTGAAATTTTCCGCTCGTTCGATCATCGAAAATTTTCCGCTCGTTCGATCCTTTAGTTCGATGCTCCTAGTTCGATCCCCCTAGTTCGATCACTCCTAGTTCGATCACTCCTAGTTCGATCATTGAAGGGTTCGCTAGTTCGGTTCCAACAGACCAACACTAGTTCGGTTGTTGAAGGTGCTTGCTCGTTCGGTCCAAACCTTGAATATACTCGATCGGTCTTCACACGATCGGTTCACGCAATACATCAAACACCTTGACTAGCACAATGAATCATTAAGCCGAATCATTAAGCACAATACGCCGAACCATTAAGCACAAAAAAAACGAAATCACAAACACAACACACTCGAATACAATACACCCCCGGTTAGCTCTTGATACCAATTGACAAGGATAATAAACACCTTTTCGGGAGGTCTTGGTTGATCAAAATAAACTAGATGGATCATTGTGTAGTTTTAGTGAGAGAAAGTAGAGAGAGGGGATGAACACAAAAAGATGAAAGATTAGATTAAGGAAAAAAGAAAAATGAACATCCACCCCCTCATGGAGAGCCATGAGGGGTATTTATACAAAAAGAAAAAGCTAACTATTCCTAGTTAACATAAAAGACCCCTGCGTAACACGCAGTGTCCAAAACTAATCCAATTCACGTGTAAGACGCCAGCTTCACTAAAAGTGAGGCTAACAATCTCCCTCCAAGATGGCGTCACACGTGAATTGGTTACAATGTTCCCTACAAGCAAAAATAAAGAAAAATGATAAGAATGAAGTCCAGTATTCCTTGAGAATATCTTTGACGATCTACTTGAATACTCCAGCTTTATTTCTTCAGCTTGTAGACGAACGAAATGTTTGAGGATGACATAGAAGTTTTCTCTACCGAACCCGGTTTTGATTGGATTTTTGCACATAACTTCCTGACATGACTTCAAAAACTTTCTTCATACACTTCTGGTCATCACGAAGTTTCTGAATTAGCTGCATGTCTTGAGAATGCTTCATATTCTTGCACTTCTGGTCATGTCGAAGTATATCAGAATCTGCATCTCATTTGTCATCCTTGAAGTTCTCTTATCCGAATACTTCGGCTTTGATATGAATTATGCTCTGAACTTCTTCAGCTCCCTCCCAAACAGACACCCCTTGGACTGATAAGAATTAGTACACCGATCTTAAGGGAGGGATGATATCATCAACATCGTCTCACTTAGGAAGCATCCCAGTCTTGATTGAATTCAGCCCAAAGTACACATTTTATCCCTTTACCGAAGTCGAAACCGTGACACCAAAGTAACAAGTTGAAGCACTAATCATCTCTTCGGACTAATCTCCGGCATATTTTATAAAGCCCGATCAAGTGAACTTGTTGTGCGTCCTTGATGTGAACATTTCTCCCTCCAGGAAAGTGCAGAAATGAATTGCTACACCAAAGTCAATTAAGTCCCGAGTGTACGCAATTTTCCCTCTATGTAGTCGAGATGGTAACATCAAAACGGTAACATAAAAAATCAACTAAGTACCGGATGTACACATTTCTCCCTCCAGGATGATGACTAACTGAGGAATCATCCTACACATGTGTACATCTTATGCCAACTGGAACTGCTTACTTAGCTTCATAGCCCGTGATTGCATAAGCAATGCTCTGTGAGAAGATGTCGGTACTCTCTTTACAATTCTCTCTTGATCAACCCAAACTAAATCCCCTTATCTATTCTGTAGGCTAATACTGATGACCACTGATGGAGACAACCCAATGAAACGAACCCGAGAATGAAGCGAAATCCTCGACTTGTGACTTAATCTTGTACTATCCGCGTGATGAAGAACGGTGCAGAGGCAAATCTCTAAGTACCATATACTCACCCAAAAGTATATAAAAAATACAACACCTCTTGAAAAACTCCTCAACAACGTGAGACACTGAGTACTACAAAGTAACTCCTTTAAGTGATAGCTATAACCCGTGAGTACTACAATGTAACTCCTTACATCGAGTATAACTAGATACATCAAGTCTTCATCACAAACTGTATATGCCCGAACAAGTCATCTTCGTTGACGAAAAACAAAGACGAAATAAGTACACTCCTCGTGAAATACTACTTCAATCCCAGATAAATAACATCGGACAATAACTCCGTAGTCATTAAAATTCAATATTAGCCATGATGAATGAAGGTGAGTTTTGATAAGGATCGTTTTAGTGTAATGTATTGTGTTTGTTGTGTTGTTTGTTGTGTTTGTTGTTAGTGTAATTAAACTTGTCGTGAAAGCGTTTTTGTGCTCGGCTTAAACCATAACAATACCACCACGCTAGACCAATTATTTAAAATCAGCCCATCATCACTTAATAAATGTTGGCCCATCATTCTTTTTTTGTTAATGCCCAAGATAGATAACAACAAAAAGGTGGAGAGTTTGTATCGATTATCGTAAGTTAAATGAAGCAACTTGTAAAGACCATTTTCCGTTACCATTCATGGACCAAATGAAATGTTACTGTTTATATTAAAAGTAATTAAACTAATTAATTTTAAACCTAATTTAATTAATTAAATTAAATAAAACTAACTAAGGCTAACTGTGGTTATAACTAAAGGACTAACAGTGAAAGGACACAAGGACTAATGGGGTAACAGGCTAACTAACCACAGGGACTAACACTTGTAACTGAAAAAGAGGAAATTACACAAATGGTCCCTGAGAGAGAACCCCGATTACAAGGTGGGTCCAACTAGCTTATTGGCCAAAACTTATAAAAACAAAGTTAAAGAGGGGCTTATGGGGAACATTTTTCCTAATAAGCACATAAGCTGAATTGAGCTTAATAAGCCAGAAATGTGAGCTTATGGGCTGACAGAAACTTAAAAAAACTCAAAGAGCTTATTGGCCTTTTTTTCTTTTCTTTTTCAGTTTTTAAGCACACAATAAGCAAGTTACTTAAGTTAATATGAAAATTAAGCTAAGGGAACTAAGATGAGCTAAAACCTATAAGCTTAAGCCCTAAAATAAGCTAAAGTGAAATAAGCTAAAACTGAAAATGAAAATAAAAACAGAAAAACACTACTTTTAAGCTACAATTAAGCTATGCTAGAAGGGGAGTTAAGCTACAAAAGTTTGGGGAATTAAAGAACTACTATTAAGCTATAAAGAAAAGCTATAAGATCCTAAGGCTTAATGCAAAATAAGCTAGAACAAGGGTGCTGAAAATTGGTTTCAGCACCAGGGGAGGTGCAATGCAACAGTGAGGGGGCTTTTTGAGCTTATTGAAATAAGCTCTCAAGATCTTTTTAGCCAAAACCAAATACAAACAGATTTAAAAGGGATGGAAATGAGCTTAAGCTCATAAGCTTAAAGGCTAAAAAGCTCAATAAGCTGCTGATTTTGGGGCTTAAAAATGGCTATTTTCAAAAATCTTTCAAAGCTAAATTTGGACTTGTGCTTGGTCAAACCAAAGGACAGAACAAGTGGTGTTTCAAAATAGCTAGAAACACTCAAAATGGCACAAATACAATGTGCTTAAGCTGCTTATGCAGCTTGAGCACTTAAGCTCAATCTTGGCTTATTGAAAAATTGACAGAATTAGCTTGAGCACTTAAGCTCATTTTTGCTTATTCAAATTTGACAGAATTATAAAAGAACCCTAAAAACTTATTTTCAAACTAAAATTGGTGATTTAAGTGACTTAATAAACCCCACACACTCAGCCAAAGTTGGCTGAGTGCACTTGACCCACAACAACACCATTATGACCCATTTTGGGTCTAAACCAAACACCCCCTTAATTTATAAAATTCGAGTTTTTATCTTTTTAAATGAAATGAAGGCTGAATAAGGGTGTTACAATAAATGCTTAATAGCTTAAATACTTTTTTTAAACAGTTTTAAAGAGATTAAAAGGGCTTTATAAGAGATTTAAGATTTCAACAGTAGCAAATTCAAGAACACAATTAACTTTTTATTAAAAACAGAAAATTACAACATATGGCTTTTAAATAAAGCTGAATCACAACTAATGCTTAATAAAAGACTTTTAAAATTAAAATTACACTAAAACATAAAAAAAAATGGTGTAATGAGTTCGGCTTGCTCTTGGCTCTTTTATACAAGCTCTTTTTCTTCTCTTTGTGTTGGGATGAGTTAGCTGTGAGAGTAGGACACTCCCCAAGCAATCCTAGCCTTCCCTTTGTCTTGTTTTCATCTCAACCATTGAAGGGGTTTTCGGGGTTGAGTGTTTTGAACTGGAAAGGGTTATAGGGTTGGGGTTGAGTGGGGAAAGGTGAGGGATAGCTGTAGAGGTGTACTGGAGAGGTGGTTTGGAGCTGAAAACAGGGGGAGAGGGTGGTTTGATTTTGGCGGTAAATGGGTTTGGGTACGTTTATGGTTACAGTTTTAAAAGAGAAGTTTGGGGAAGATGCAACAATAGTCCCTCTTCTTTTCTTCTCTTTTCATTTCCTTTTGAGCCCTTTTTTAGTTATAATAGACTTTGGAAAGTGGCACAAATGGCCCCTCTGGTTTTATAACTAAAAGAAATAAAAGAGATTTGGAATATTGCAAAACTGGCCCCTGCGTTTTATAACTTAAAAGAATAAAAGGGTTTTAGGAAAATTGCAATTTCAGCCCTTGTGTTTTATCTTTTTTCATTTTTCTTAATAAACAATTTTCAAAACTTGGCATTTTAGCCCCTAAAGTTTATAAAAATGGATTTTGGGCTTTTGTTGGGCTTGGGTTTTGTATTGGGCCCAATTGAGTTTGGGTTTGGGTTGGGCTTGTATTGGGCCCAATTGAGTGTGTCTGGGCCCAATAAGGTTTAGGTGGGGTTATTGGGCTTTTTCAAGCCCAATAAGGTTATGAAGTGGGTTTTGTGTGTACAATGGCTGAGATTGGCTGTAACTGGGCTAGGATTGGGCCTTCAAAGTCTTCACAGTCTTTGTCAAATGCACACAAATGGGCTGTTGTAATTGATTGAGGGCCCATTTGGTCTTCACAGTCTTCATAGTTATACTATTGGGCTTTCCCGGCCCATCAGATGGGTTAAGATTGCATTCAATAGTATTCTTCAGTTCCGGCTCCGGTTTGACTGCTGATTCTTCAGTATTGACTCTGACTTTGACATTTTTGGACTTTGGCCTTGATTTTGCACAGTCTTTTCCATTCCATGCTCAGTTTTGTCATTTTGGCTTGGTTTTCTGTCTTTTTGATGATATCCACTTCCTGCACAATACAAATGCAAAACAAACATATATTTGGCAGTTTTTGTCTGTTTTTGGTCATTTAAGCTCGTTTTTAGAGGTAAAAGATATGTGTAATTAAGCACTTATCAAATCCCCCAAACTAAGGTATTGTGTGTCCTCACGCAATGTTATGAAGTAAACATGTAAGCCCCGTTTTTTACCATTTTCTGAATTTACACTAACTACAACTAATATTTTTGGATTTTCTCATTTTTAACAAGTTTGGCTTTCTTTATTTATTAACTGGGATCATAGAATGAGAAGCGCCCGTAGAGTGATCTACGGATGTCCTGACGGATAAATTCATCGTCCTCGATTTTTCACAAGTTCCTAAGCTAAGCAATTAAACAAGATCATTGTCGATATAAGTCTATATGTTAAGCCCTCATACTTATGACTTGTGAATTTTCAACTCCCAACATGGATATATTAATTTAACCATAGACCAACTTATTTTCATAGTCATAATTCAAGATGAATCATGACTCAAAGCAACAACTTATTAAG
>BQNB010054982.1:10873-39305 GCA_026074375.1 Tanacetum coccineum
CGGGTTTTAATAAAATCGAACCTTATAATATTAATATATTTTTATAATTTATATAAAAATATTATATCTTATATTTTTAAGTTTACAAAAATAGCAATATATACCCTTGGTTTATAAACTTTTACAAGTTTAGTCCTTAATATAATAAGTAGATATATATATATTAAACCTTTAACTTTAGAACTTGGCAAAACAACCCCTTGTAGATATAACTTTAGGAAAATTACATTTTTAGCCCCTCTAGTTATAAATTTCAGAAAGTTACAATATATACCCCTATGCATGAAAACATTTGCAAATCAAGTCCAAAAATCATAATTTTGATATTTTTGAAATCCAAAAGAGTTTTGCACCTTATGGCTTATTAGAATAAGCTAAAATAAGATATTCTAATGTAACAAAAGATTAGAAAAAGGACTCGTTAGCTAGAAAATCAAAACGGGTCGTTTTTAGGGTTTTAACAAAAAACGCATGGGTTTGAGGATTCAAGGCTTGAACAAAAGTGTATATAGGATCTAACAAACCTTATGAAAGATTTAAAACAGATTATAAGTTTATGGAACAAGATTTTGAGCTTACTTGAGCTTAAATGGGTCGAAAAGAGGGTTTTTGGTTTGTACCCCTAAAAACGCCTTCAATGGCTTCTTTCTCTTGATTCTTAGCTTCAATTCTGATCTTAAGGACTTCACTTGATCTTCCTTAGCTTTATTTAGAACTACATTTTTATGTTTGATAAGTTTTGAGGTGTGTTAGAAATGGTTTGCATGTTTCGGCTTATATAGGGTCGAATGACCCTTGGTGGACAAGTTTTCTTGGTATGGTGGCCAAATGTTGTAGGGAGATGACTAATAAAGGCTATAGGGTGAGTATGAGAGGCTAAAAGTGTACCTTTGAGTGGCGGAAGGATGTGGTCAAAAGGGGTGACAAGGGGGGTGTTTGGAATGACGAGGGGGTGTTTGGAGTGCAAGTGGTGGTAGTAGCTTATAAGGAGGTGATGGAGGTGGTTGCTAAGCTTCTTGTGGTGGTAGTAGGTTAGTCATATAGGTGCTTGAGGTGTTAGTATGCTAGCTTAGGTGTAAAAGGGTCAAAAATGAAAGAAAAAGGGTGTCGGGTTGGTTTTGGTCTCGAGTTAGGGTTTTTGGTTTGAATTCAAATTAGGGTTAAGGTTTAGGATAGCTTAAGGTTTAGGATTAAGTTTTATAATTAAGATTAGTGTTAGGATTAGGGTTTAGGATTAAGATTTAGGTTTAAAATGAAATTAGGGTTTTAAAAACTAGTTTAGGTTTCGTTTAGGGTTTAGGGTTTTAGATTAGGGTTTTAGGACAAGTTAGGGTTTAAATTTAGGGTTTAGTAGTTATGCATTAAGTGTTTGTATGTTGTGTTTAAAAGGTGGTAAGAAACTAGAATGAATTTGGAGGGAAAATGGCAAAGTTTAAATTTGTGCAAATGACTTGTACTTTGACTTGGAGGGAAATGATATTCGAATTTTATGTATGGTACTCTCGTACACATGTTTTGGAAACTTGTACATTCATTTTGTTTTGGAAACTGTACAGTCTATTTGTATGAAAACATTACATATAATTAGGGTTTTGATATAAACGTTAATGAATAAAGTTCATTTAATAGTAACGTTTTGAAAAGTACGTTAAATGGATAACGTATTTGGTAAAAAAGATATTAGAACATTGACTTGACATATGAGGATGTTTACATGAGATAAACATATATATAGATGGCATTGGTAGAGGTTGCGTAAGCTCATTTACTTTAGTTATGTAAACCACATTACATAATGGAATAAAGCAAAAAATTTCCCTGTAAAAATGTGGTATATATAATAGATGGATATTACAGTGCATCTAATTTAATAGATGGATAATTGCAGTGATGAAAGTTTCGGGTTGTTACATTAGGAAACCTCATTATTTTAGTCCACAAATGATATTTTCAGTGATCAATCCATATCAATCATGTTCTATGATACTTATCAATGTTTTGCCTTAATCAGTTTCTCAATTCAATCACTTTTAATTTTCCGAGACCCTAGATCTATACGAAACCTATATTAAAAATTAATAATAGCAATTAATCACAAAGGAAATCAAAATAGATCATGTTTCTTACATTTTTCTATCACTGAGAACTGACAAACGATTTGGATCATTATTTTCTAAGTTACGAAAGCTCAAACTTTTGCAAAGGATTTACGAAACCTTATTACTGTGTGTGTACAAAAGTGAGAGGTTACATATGAATCCTGTTCCTTTTATACTTCTGAAAGTAACTTTTCATTTTTGACAATGATGTGTCGTTGTGAGGATGTAATTTATGAAACTTTAAGTTTAAAATTTATATTTTGCCAACTTTACCAAAAACAACACTTTAACGGGCAGTGTCCCGGTCAGATGGAGTTTCGTGGTAAGTAGGGTGTCGATCACTAAGAGCGAGAAACAATCTTTCAATTTATTAATATCTTCGTTATCTAAACTAATTTAATTCTATTCAATTTTAAACCTATGCTAAACCTATGTTAATCCTAATTCTAACAGATAAAGGGGTTTTTCAGAGTGAGAGAGTGGCACGGGTTTTATGGTGACTTAGATCAATTTAAGACACAATTACACACGCAAGCAGACAAACAAAAGATAGAAGAGCGGTCTAGCCAAATATAAGAAAACTGTATTAGCCATGATTAATCTAATTAGAACGTTGGTTTGTTTATTTTAGTGCAATGATTACTTATCTCGAGGCGTCATATCATTCTTAAGATTAAGATGGTACTTCTTCCTTCAACCTAGATACGTAGAATTCCGTCACAATTAAACGTATCCGCATAAAGCATCCTTATTTGCTGATTATAATCTATCTTAGGGATTAAATTAATGGTGATCTTGTTAAATCCTAACTGGTCCAATAACCTAGTGGTCCAATAACCAAGTCTTTATCAATTAATTAAGAGCGTACTCATTGATCGCAAGGGTCACCTGCCGGTCCATCTAAGCTCACTAATCTAAATGAAAAGATAGGTCGTTATTTTTGATCCTATTGGTCTAGATGTATAAATCACTATTTGGAGAGCCATCCTAGCATCTAGTTAACGTGGTCGGTATCACTAGATCTAGTTGAATGATAGGTCGCATACAAAAGCACGTAAACAAGTATAAATTGATAAACATAAACAAGCATTCAACGATAAATTAAGCAATCGATATAAACAAAACCAAACATTTAGATCTTTATAATAATGGCTAATACCCAAGGGTATTAGGCCTCAAACATCATAATCAATACAAGAGTAATAATTCAACCAAGGTAAACTAACCGAGTTAACAAATGATACCAAAAACTAAATGATTACAAGTGTATAGGAGATTACAAGGTGTTTCCTATGGAATTAGTTGCTTTGCTCGAACTCTTCTGCTCTTCTTTTCTTCTGAAAATCGACTTTTATGATTAAGGTATCAAAAATATGATCAAGCATACTAAAAACCCGTTTTTAGGTTTTCTATTTATAAGGACTGGAATTTGGTCGATACGGCATATTGACTGAGGTCAATACGGCGTATCGGGGGTTTCATGGAGTAGGGACCACGTTTGATATCTTCCAGAATATTTTATATCTTTATCTTGAATACGGTGTACAGACTTCTTCTGGATACGACGCATTGATCTTTGTTCCTTCGTGGTCTTTTGTATAGTGCAGGCACAGATACGCCGTATCTTCCTTGATGGATACGCTGTATTGGATGTCAGAATCAATTTCTTCATATTTCTTCGTTTGAGCTCCAAAATGTGTGCCTTTTAGCTAATATTCACCAAGTACTCAATAATTACTGCAATTCTCAAATACAAACGATTAAGTAATAATTCTTTTCAATAATTATAAAAATGGGTAATTTACATAGGATGAATGATGCTATAAAAGTGACGTTATTTGTTGTCATCAGATATCCCCCCACTTGAATCCTACTTGTCCTCAAGTAGCCTTTAAAAGTTTATAAAAATGTACCCCTAACGATTTTTTCGTTTAAGCATTTATTTGATCTATTACAAGTACACAACCAAACACCTCACGAAATAGGTAGATGAAAACACTGAAATCACTCAACTAATATAAGTGGTAACATGTAAATTCTCTCAATTGCTCGGTTGTGACGAGTATTCTATCATAAGCTTGGCAAGGATACACATCTCCACCACTAGAGCTAAGGAGTAACATGTTTATAAAGGTAAAATGGGTTTTTATTATAAGGCCCAGGGTTGATCATTCTAACAATCTTTCACCAAAAGTACCACAACAACAAGGTAGTTGAATCACACATACATGGCCGTAACGACAGAATAGACATGTATGTTTCATCACATCCTCATTCGTGTTTAACCAAGCGTTAGGATGAAGAATGATATTGGGTATGGATCTTCTAACTTTCACCAAAAGTAATAAACCAACAAGGCAGCTGAATCATGCATACATGGCCGGATAAACGGAATTAGAATGCATGATCGATCACATCTCATTTCTAAGTAAAACCAGGGTAATGTTTAGATAGGTAAAATATTTGTTGTTAAATAATAATTTAACGAAACAAATAGATTTAAGTCCAAAACAAAATAAGGCACAAGTGGACTAGTACTTTTACCCCGACCAATTACCATGATAAAGACTCAAACTTTGTACACAAATGTCTTGATCATGATAAAAAAAACAACCTATAGTTGGCTTTCCCGTAACGGATAAATTCTACAGTGTCATACAATATATAACATATTTTTACAAGACAAGTAGCGATATCTACAACTTTATACAAAACTTTACATCGTTGACTAATAACACGTATCAACGAATAATAAATCCTTCATATAATTCGTTCGGTTTAAGCTTTGCGAAACGACTATCTTCAAACTTTCCTCCTTTTTTTGTTGCGATTTTTCTAATTTTTTCATTTTTTTAATAATACTAACTACAAATCTCGGTGTAATTTCACCATCTTCACGACAACTCTGGATAATTCCTTTGGTAATTCTTCATTCTTCAGACGTACCAATAATTATAATGGTAGTAAAAATACATGCGTTTTGACTACTTTTTACATTCCCATTTGCAATGTGCAAATTTCTTTCCAACCGTACCAAAGATAGAAAATGACACAAGACTCGGGAAATACATACTTTACACTTGAAGCAACTAGCAACTGATAATGGACTTAATCTAACAGGGTATGCTAAGTGGTAAAGGTGTAACGAACCAAATAGTTGTTGTTATTCCTAAAGGATTGGCTCTACAGGTTTTTCTAGGGGTATCTTACTCTTATAATTAGAGTAAACAAAGGGTTTATATGAGATTTGACTAACCACTGTAGTTAGTTAATAAAACAACATGTATAGGCTTTTTGGGTGTAATCCTAAAATTTACCAATTTAAACAAGTTACTCCATCTAAATCCATAGTACTCATCACTGTGATCTCGAATAGATATACCAAGCCAAGTTCTAAAAACTACAACATCACCGACACACTTATATTTTTGTGGAATTTGGGTAAACATTTAGAAACGGATAAGGTTAAATCCTTACAATATCTAATAAGGGTTGTTGTGTTCGGGTTATGTAACAAGTAATTTCACAAAGGAATGTTTGAAAAAATTTTAAATTTGAGCATAATTTAAGCATTTTGATGTGAAAAATAGGACAAGTATAGATTCTAGTTCCCATCCCCCACTTGAATTATACAACATCCTCGTTGTATATATAAAACATTAAAAACGTGAATTAAAAGAATTAGAATGAGAAACTCCCCTGATATTTTACTTGGTAGATTTTCCATGTAGATTTAATGAGCAAGAATTCCATATTATAGATACTTCACCAACATCATCGATTTCTTTGCAGCGAGGTCCTATGCAAAATATAGGAAAAACTATGTACTCCTATCTTGGTACCTACAGTTAATTATAAATAAACTAAACTGTACATGAGACCAATACGCCGTATCCATAAACTAGAATACGTCGTATAGAGACCTGTAAAAAGTATCTAAATACGGGTCAGTCTGCCGAATATGCCATATCATGTGCATGAATACACCGTATTGACAAAACTGAAAATAATGTTTTTAAGTGCATAAAAATAAAGGACTAATAACGTCTAGACATTCAATACGTCGCATGGTATGGAGCAGATACGCCGTATTGATGTCTGGGAAGACAGACTCGATAAAAATAAATAACAATTTGGGTTGTCTCCTGGGAAGCACTTTTGTTTATAGCGAAGTCTTTAAGTTAGACTTTTTCTTTAGCTTCCATCACTCGGCTCTTGTTACCACCCATCCTTTGTCCATCATGTAAAAGGTTGCTTGGTATGCTCGTCATGCATCTTCTCTTATACTCGTTAAATCATCGTATTCATCTTCTTTTACAGCAACATACTCTTTGTCATCTCCGAATGAATACTTGATCATATCGAATCTTCTTATATTGCAAACTGGCCGCTCTTGATCATCAAACAATTCACATCTTTCTTCATCTTTATGTTTATTCTCATATTCTCTTTCTTCTAGATCACTATTGGTAATCTCATAGCCGTCTCATCTTCTCCAACCTTCATTACTTGATTCATCATCTTCGTCAATAATTCCTTTCATGATGGCTTTATTTTTTAAAGCTTCTTCTTTGAGTTCGCCATCCTTCAAAGCTTCATACCATTCTAAATCTTGGTAATGAAGTGTGTTTCCAACTATGTAAGCTCCAAGCAAGTTTCCTTCATTACAATATCCATTTTCTTTCCAGCTACAGGTTGGCCACTTTGAACATCTATTTTTATAATTAAAGGGCTCACAATGATGTCTAACTGGAGTAGGTTCGGTCCATACTCCAGTCTCAGTCCATGGTTTTTCATGCACCCATGGTACATCTTTATTCCATTCATAGATCCAATCATCCATATAATATTTGTAGGACTTAAATCCCTCAATATCATTGGTAATCACATCTGTATCGATTTGTAAAAGATAATTAAACTCCTTGAAGGCCCTACACATAGGTGTCTCGAGGTTAAGTACATTAGTGTTGATCCTAAAGATTTTAGCAACTTCATCTTCATCATCAAAATTAGAGGATTCTTTAGCAGTGAGTTCGACTTCATCATCTCATCTAGCCCAATAAATCCATAATGCTTTCTTTGTATAATGATCCATTGTCTTGTAGTTAAAAAATTTTGAAGCTAACCATTCAGTAAATTCAACATTATATGGATCATAGTCCATATCATCATCAGATCTATGTGTTATCTATTGTTCCGAATCATCCTCATCATTTAAGTCACAGAGAATGTTAGCAATTCTGGAAATTTCAATCTCATAGGTAAACAAATCACCATCCATTCTGCTCATCAGGTTGAACTCTTCGTGAAAAATTTCAAGTGATGAATTACAAATAAACGAGTCGTCACTCATCTTTAGAGATTCAGGTCTCTCGAACTCTCCCTTGATTACCTTTGTCATTGGTACTTAAAATAACAAAAAAATTATCAGTAGAACCAGTTGGAAAAAGGCGTGTATAAAATTTTGAGCTTTAAGTTCGAGTAAGAAAAACTTCTTAATTACTATATCAGACGATCGATACGCCGTATTCAATAGATCTGAATACGTCGTATTAATCTGTTGAACGAATACGATGTATTGGATAAGAAAGTTATATATGCATACCCAATGGAAGTGGATACGCCGTATCCAATGGAAGTGGATACGCCGTATCAGGTTATCGACCAAAACAGTGTATGGAAACAATTAAACACATAAACAATTAAACTAACAAATATACAAGCAAGCAATACACAAATATGCAGAATTATACACTAATCTAAATTAAACTAATCCTAGGGGTTAGATCTAATGTTAAAAACCAAAATATTAAATAAAAATCAAGATTAAATTTTCACTCCCAGGTAGTGGCGCCAAAAAAATTGATGTGTCGTTGTGAGGTTGTAATTTATAAAAGTTCAAGCTTCAAATTTATATTTTGCCGACTTTACCAAAAACAACACTTTAATGGGTAGTGTACCCGGTCAGATGGAGTTTCGTGGTAAGTAGGGCGTCGATCACTAAGAGCGAGAAACAATCTTCTAATTTATTAATATTTTTGTTATCTAAACCAAGTTACTTCTATTCTATGTTAAACCTATGCTAAACCTATGTCAATCCTAATTCAAACAGATAAGGGAGGTTTTTCAGTTTGAGAGACTGGCACGGATTTTGTGGTGGCTTAGATCAATTTAAGACACAATTACACATGCAAGCAGACATACAAAAGATAAAAGAGCGGTCTAGCCAAATATAAGAAAAATGTATTAGCCATGATTAATCTAATTATAATGTTGGTATATTTATTTTAGTGCAATTATTACTTATCTCGAGGCGACACATATCATTATTAAGATTAATGGGGGTATATGCCTTAAACCTAGACATGTAGAACTTCTTGTCACAATTAATCGCATCCTGCAATAATATAAAGATTCCTTTATTAGCTGATTATTAATCTTTTTAGGATATTTAAGCACTGGTGATCTTTTTAATCCCTTAAGTCATAGAACTTTAACCACTTACTGCTTTTAATGGTAATTTATATCAATAGTTGTCTACTAACATTGTCTTTATACAATTAATTAAGAACGCATAGTTGATTCCAAAGTCACCTACGGTCCAACTAAGCTCAACTAAATCTAAAGGAAATTGATAGTCGTTATTTGTGATCCTAATTGTCTAGGTGTATAAATAATATATTGAAGCAGTCATCCCAACATCTAGTTCACGTGGTCGGTTTATCACTAGATCCAGTGTTGATTGATAGGTCGCTACTAAGCAGTAAATAAGTATAAATTATAAACAATTAACAATCATTCAATGATAAATTAAGCAACCGATATTAAACAAAACCAAAAATATTCTGATCTTCTAATAATGGCTAATACCCATGGAGGGTATTAAGCTCTCAAACATATTAATCAATAAAAGAGTAATAATTCAACCAAAGGTAATCACTAACCGAGGTTAACGAATGCTACATAAACTGAACTATTCAGGAGTATAGGAGTCTTTCAAGGTGTTTCCTAATTTATGGAATTAGTTGCTTTTTTCGACATATTCTGGCTCTTCTTCTCTTCTAAAAAATCGTCTGTTTTTATGGTTAGTTATTGACAATATGAATCATAGCACACCTTTAAAAAACCCGTTTTTAGGTTTTCTATTTATAAGGTCTGGAATTTGGTCGATACGACGTATTGATTGAGGTCAATACGGCATATGGGGGGTTTCTGGGTGTAGGGACCACGTTCGATATCTTCTAGAATATTTTATTTCTTTATCTTGAATACGGCGTATAGACTTTTTCTGGATACGGCGTATTGATCTTTGTTCCTTTGTGGTATTTTGTGAAGTGCGGGCACAGATACGTCGTATCTTCCTTGATGGATACGGCGTATTGGATGCCAGAATCAGTTTCTTTATATTTCTTCATTTAAGCTCTAGAATGCGTGCCTTTTAGCTAAGCTTCACCAAGTACTCCATAATTATTGAAATTCTCAAATACAAATGATTAAGTAATAATTATTTGCAATAATTATACAAAATGGGTAATTTACATGAGATAAATGATGCTATAAAAGTGACGTTAGTTGATATCATCAAACAATTTCAGTCCCTCAAGTTACTTTCATAAACCTTATTAGTCCATACGAAACTATCTTTTGGTTTTGACATTTTCAGTCCCTTATCATTCTTTCCTAAAAAATAATAACCCGTGCGAAACTATCTATTACACTTTGCACTTTCAGACCTTATTGTTACTTTCGTAAGCTTTTAATACCTAAAAAAATTCATAACTCCCCCTTATAAAATTTTGTTCAACAAGAAGTTATTTTTGCTTTTGAGAACACATTTTTATTTTCTGATGATGAAGTGACTGAAAATTTTATAACTCCCCCTCAATAAGATACTGATTAAAGAACTTATCAAGAGATAGTTAATATTGCAGTTTTGATCATTCTTGAGAAGATTTTAAAAATCAAGAATTTCGTAACTCTCCCTCAAATAAATGACTAATTAAATAACTTATTCAAAAGATTGCTACTTTTTGCTGTTTTTCCACATTTGAATTTTTCAAATTTTGATAATTTTTAAAAGATGTTTTTCAAGAAATTCTCATTTTGTGAATAGATTATGATTACAAACCACATATTTTAGCAGTGAAAGATCATTTTATAAATGATTTAATCCCCCTCGGTTCATGATACATTGATATTGCATTTAAAAAAGTTTGCGTTAAAACTTTTTTGTACTAGGTTAATTTTCGTTTCCATATCCAATCTCACAAGGCTAGAGTCTAGTTGTCATAGACAATAACTGTGGAGAGAATCACCATTTAATCCAGAGTCTTTCGACCTATGTCCGTATGAATGGTGATCAAACGAAGATTAAAGGATCCAAGTCTAAGAACATCAAGCTTATATTATTCATATCAAAAGTTCATTCAAATAGTCAAGTTTGATCCATTTATCCAATACTACCTAACCAAACATGTTAAACTACTCAACAATCATAATAGCAACACATTTAACAAGTAGAATAGATCCAAAATTCATATTATAAAAAGATTGAAACATGTTTCTTTACCAAATTTCAAGAGCAAAAGATCCAATATAACAATTTCTTCTTAGAACAAGGATATAACTGATGTCTAGCACCTCCAACTTCTGAAATTACGAAACTTGCTTGCACTTTAACCCGGAAAAGAGAGAAGATGAAAGATAAGGTTTTACCCTATCAAATCTCCTAAGAACTTACCCCAACTCTTGGAGAATGATTGAAGTATGTGTTCTGAGAGAAACTTGATGATGTATGTTGTGAAAGAATATTACCTTCATTCATGCTTCTATTTATAGTGACGTTTTGGGCAATTCAAGAGTTGCTTCATGATGACATTTTAAGTAAACTACACACGAAAGGTGCGCCGCACATTGGATAAAAAGTACGCCGCCACATCCCTAAAAATGATTTTCATTTTAAACTCCTGACACAAAGAAAGTGCGCCACACTTGACAATAAAACCGGCGCACTTGTGCCTTTAATATCAATAGTCCCTTTCTAGATCCTTTCTTTGACGATTATTAGTTGTAAATAACCAAATCTCTTGCACGTTAAGTCCTTCCTTCCACTTTTAGTCCTGAAACAATATTTACATAACAAACAACCAATTCTTGCAATATTTATTGCGTTAGCACATATATTTCTCGCATTTTAAGGGATATTTTATGTATATTTGGAGCGTTATCAAATCCCCTCATACTTAGCTTATTTTGCCCTCAAGCAATCAAAGAGAAAGAATTTCCTTTCATAATTTAAGAAATCATAAGCACAGATAACGCGGCAAAGCAACTCATAAATTTCGATAAGTTTTATTTTTTCCACTCCACGCTCAATTTAGTGAAAGGGTAATAAAGGAAGTCACACAAACGCGTCAGTCATGAATGAGTTACAAATAACATAAGCTTGTACCAGAAACTAAACTCCACCAACATGGCGTAAGCACCGTACATTATCTTAAAAAGAGGTTACATATTAGTAAGTTTCGGGTTTGTTATGTTGAAAAGAGTTTATATTTAAATAATAATCCATCTTATCTGTTATTCCATCAAACTTCTTTGTTTAGGTGATATTCAGACATTCAGACTTCTTCTTTCTCTTTTTTTTGATCCATCTTGGGGGAACTTGCTTCCCCCCATACTTATGATAAGAACACTTGCGCAATACTTTGAACGGATAAAATTTCATATGATTTAATTAAAAAGTGATTTCAACAAAGTAATTCATTTATATTTTCCATTTTAATAATACCTCTTAAAACTACAAATGTTATGGTGCTACACCCGTAGCACGGGCACCATATAGATTAGCACCGTCCGAAATGAAGGAGCTAGCGGAGCAACTACAGGAACTTATGTACAAAGGCTTCATAAAACCAAGTTCCTCCCCCTGGGGAGCTCCGGTTCTGTTTGTAAAGAAGAAGGATGGGTCTTTCTGGATGTGTGTAAAATTGTATACATAAAATACCCAGGATTTCGCCAATAAAAGCCAAAAATATGCCAAAAGATGGAAATATATGTGCTTTTATTGGCGAAATCCTGGGTATTTTATGTATATAATTTTACACTTATCAAAATTCCCCAAACTAAAGGATTGCCGTGTCCTCACGCAATTTTATCAATTGTACATTTTGTCAAAATTTGGTAGCGTGTGTAAGCACTAGTCAAATTTATATATGTATAGTATAAATCCCGTGACAATTCTTCCCAATTACTTCTCAAACAAGAGAATATAAAAGGTTAAAATCTCACTTAAGAAAACACAATACGTATATTTTTAACCGGGAAGTATTTTCTTCTCGAGTCGTATCCCAACGAAGTCGTGAATTGAGATTCGGGAATAATTCGGATTCGAGTCAAGAATGGATAATGGATTTTTGAATTTTGAATTACACTACGAATATAATAGCACAATTAAACTATAAAAACAATTTAAAGAATTAAAAACGTTTAGCTAATACAAAAAAAATAAAAAACGTGAATTAAAAACGTGAGCTAAAACTGAAATTTAAAATCTAAAGCACTTCTTTTAACAAATTTTATACCTAAAAATCACAAATTTAAAAAGAAAATTTTAGGAAAAAGAATTAGAATTTTTTAGCTATTTTTGAATTTTCTATGAATTTCTTAAGAAAAATGAATTAACTAAAATAAACTTTTTCTAAAAATTACCACTAAAAATCTATTTTTATTTTTCAAAAATACTAGAATGAAAAAGAAAATTATCACAAAAAGAATTAGATTTTTCCCACTATTTTTCTATTTTCTATGAATTTCTTAAGAAAAAGAAATTACCTAAATCCTATTTTAATTTCTAGAAAATACAAATTCAATTGGAAAAATAAAAAAAATGATTTTTAACTACTAAAAATGTGCAGAAATTTAATGGTATGAAAATGCCCAATTTTTACTAATCAATTAAACCCTAATTTTACTAATTAAAACCTAAACCCTAATTTTATTAAACTAATATTAAAAATATAAAACCTATTTTATTAAACCTAAAAGACAAGGTAGAAAATGCTAAAGATGAAAGTAAAGGGTAGGCGGGGTAAATATCAAAAATTTACACTATAGTTAAAACAGACAACCTTAAACTATTGAAAAAGTACCAAACAAACCCTACGACTTAAGCAATTTTGGGCTTATTGCAAAAATGAAAATAAGCAAAAACTTAAAACAGCAAAGTTAAACCTGAGCTTATATACTACAACTTTAACAAAAGCACTTTGAACTTTTATCAACTAGATAAGCTAAAAAATTAACTTTTTAAACTGCATTACAGAAACTAAAGTGTTTCTTCAAAATTCTAACTTTTTCAAACTTTGGCTTATATCTAGCTTATTACTCAATGAAAATAAGAACCAAAAGAATCTAAATGAAGCTTATAATATGTTCTAAAGATATCTAAAAAGAAATAAGCTAAAAGTAAACTAGATTGTCAAGAAATTTTATCTTAAAAATAAAAGGTTCAGCTTAATGACTGTTATTAAGCTACTACTAATAAGCTAACTAGCTCAATTCTAAATCCTAGAAACTGAAATTTTGAAAATAAGCTATTCTATGAACATATAATAAACCTAGATAAAAGGAATTTGGAATGAATAACTAGAACTTAGAAATCCAAAAGAAATTAGCAAGAAATCTCAGTTGCTACTATACCACTTTTGCAGTAAAATAAGAGCTAGTCTAAAGCTTGGAAATGAAAGTTAAGAGATTATCTATATTAAGCTAATGGAATACTTCTAAGTTGCTTAAATCTAAGTTCTTACTTCCTAATTACAAATGCTAAAAGACAGCTTAAAAAAATGATGAGAACAAACAGTAGTAAATGTATTACTACTGCTTATGCTGATATAATTGGTAAAACCTTAAGTGCAGGCCAAAACTCTTAGTTGAGAACTCTTAAACTAACTAACTAAATGTATCTAAACCTACATTTACCAAATTTGAACACTAGAATGCTTTGAACTACTTAACTCTTAAAACTACTTGACACTTTAAGTGTCCTGGTGCTGGCAAAAGATTTTTAAGCTTTAAGTTTTGAAATTCTACAAACTAACTTTCAAATCCTCTTTAAAACTTGAACACTTTGAAAAACTCAACTATGTAAAGAATTTTGACAAGCTCTTGTTGACTTTTAAAGTCAAAAACACTCTATCCCAAACACTACTTAACCTAAACTGTCCCAACTAAATTTTTCTTAAAATCTATTTTAGAACTAAAACTGCTAAATCCTTATATCTACTCTAACTTTAACTCAACTAATAAAGCTATCTAAACAATTAAAACTAAAGCTTATGTTCTAAAATACACTAGTTACTCAGCTAGGTATTTGACACTTAGTAAGAACAGTATCAACTAAAAGGATTATTTAACTAGAATTAGTAATGGAAAATTAAAAACAGATAAAACTAATGATCAACTAAACAACCTTCAATAAGGAATAAACATTTCTGAATTCACAATAAGCAACTAGAATAAGCTTCAATTGCTATAATGAAAAATAGAGAGTGGAACCTGAATTTTATGTAATCTCAGACACTAGGCCACTCTTTCTGAGTGAATGACCTTAAACTCAATTTCCTAATGGCTCCTAGCCTCTAGACCTTGAGCTTAAGCTCAATAAGCTGAAATGAGCTTATCATCTCCTTATTGCCCCAAATACCCAATCAACTTGAACTCAAATGAATATAGTTGAACTAAAGTAGACAAATACAGTATTTAGAAAGCTTTTAACTACATTTGAACAATTTGTGAACTAAAGAAAACAGAATAAGCTAAATTTAGCTTATTACAAGCTTATTAGCTAAAACTGGCTTATTTCTTGAAAACTTGAAAACAAACACAACTCAACTATTTTATTGCTCTTAAAGGAAGAGTACAAGATAAGGAACAAAGAGTACAAATGTCTTGAAAGATTTAAAAAGCTTAATTCGCAAAGATGAACAGTACACGTAAGATTGAAAAGAGAAAATTACAAAAAACTAAACTTTCTAACTCTCTCTAACTAACTAAAAACTGAATTACAAGCTCCTATTTATAGGAAAAAATGAAAAGAAGATGAGAACTTTCATCATTCCTAGCCGTTGATCACTTTTATTTGAATCTTGATCGTTGGATGTAATTGGTGAGGTGTTCGCACCAATGGGAGGCTGCCAGGTCATAAAAATGACGTGAAGATGGTAAATACGAGGTGGGGGAGAAGTAGGGAGAAACGGGAAAGGATTTGGGAAGTTTGGGTTTGTTCGGGTTTTGGCGGGAAAAACAGTTATAAACGGTTAGGGGGAAAAGTTATACCCCGCGTTTGGTTTGAAAGTTTAGGCTAATTGCACAAGTAGTCCTTGTGTTTCTTTTTTCAAAGGTGTAATATAAAATGAGTTTAAAGATTGGCATTTCTGGCCCTTGTAGTTTTAAGAACAAGAAATGGGCTTTGATTTTGGGCTCATTTTTGGGCTTTTTTGATCCGAATTGGTTAGAAGGGAAAATAGATGGCACCCATAAGTTAATCTTTACCCAAATACGAAAAATAAGAAGTAGAAATTCCATTCTATCGTATGCAGGGCGTAACCAAGAGATGTCTCAATCACTTTCCAGCAACGTGCCTGACAACTCCCCAGAACAGGAAGCCGCCACGGAACACTCCATTCCAAGACGACTTGACTCGCCAACCTCTCAGACAACCCAATTACCTAAACTAGAATTAACTTTGACCCCTGCTACAGGGCGTGAACTCTCTCATGAAATAAATCACCCCAGTGTTCCTACACTAATATCACAAGTACCTGGACCCTCTCGAAAGAGAAGTAGATCACCATCATTGCCATTTTACCCAGATGCCACTACTTTCTCTGACGGTAAACCAGCATCCGAGACATCAGAACTCAACCCAGAAGATGTGACGGCCAGACTAGAGGACATAGAGGTGGAAATTGACACTCTTCATGCAGACACAGAAGACAAAGAGCTTCTAATATCTGAATTGCAGGATTCTCTCGCAGCTGCAGAGAATGAGATCGCGTTATTACAGATAAGGGTAGCTGATGCCGAGGACAGGCGCACTGAGGATCATGATCAGATTCAGACAATTTTAGCCCACCTAGGCCTATAAGCGGAACAGCCAGACTCGCCATAACGTTGTATCCCAGTTCACGAAGAGGCACCTAGGCAGAGAAATTGATGAAAACTTGTACTTTATTTTTGTAAAATAATAAATGAAGTGTCAATTTTGTCCAAAAATATTTCTGAGTGCATTTACCTAGGATAAGAGAAACTATACATCTGATATTTTATGAAGAACATCTTAATACGCCAACGAAACGACGCTATTGAAAATACTTCCCAGTGCAAAACAAGTATAACCATTGCCCAACAAATGGAGAACACAATCATGTGCTCAGGAAACGGAGACAGGGAACCATTTCCGACGAACACTATGAAACTTGAAGGATCATTTCGAAAGACCCACGCATCATGTTTCAGATGAGAAACAGTAAACCCCACCAAATTCAATTCTTTCTCTCACTACTCGACATTTTGTCAGTCCGAGATTCTTTTCAATCAATAAACGCCTCTTCTACGAAAATGGAAATACAAAATGCTTCTAAAAATTTATCAAGTAATAACATTGGATCATACCAAGACGCGGAATGAGATACCTACCGATGTAAGATATACACGGTTATAACGGGAACGATAAAGCAATAAAATACCAATTATTCAAATAAATCCATAATAATTCTGTTCATAATACAGTAAGATACAAAGCATAGGAAATATAACAAAAATGTAAAACGCTAAAATAACAGTTACATCGCCGCGCGAGAAGAAACACATCGGGTAGACAAGCAAAATGAGCGAGGTGACGATTATGATCATAACAGGAGTGAAGATCTCAACTGGAAATCCCATGATGTTTGGTATCCGGTAGCTTCGGGGAGGGAGGTGAAAGATTGAGTGTGGTGAAGTTTGTAATAATTTGAAATGAGGAGTGAGTAAAGTTTAAAATTTGAAATTTGAAAATATGGGGGTTGGGCGGTTAAGGGTGTGGAAGTTGTAAGAAATATTGATTAAAATATTCATGATGGTATATAGTCATGACCAGCAAAAGCAACTACGATCAAACCCTGAAACTTACAACAAAAGTACTTATTCGGAATAACTTATACGCATAAATTGAAATTTTGCGAACACGTAGAGAATACACGTCAACGTATGAAACGATATATACGTGGTAAGATAACCACATAAAGTGAACATAAACTTTCAGAGGACCACATGTGTGGTAGAAAGCAGCGAAGAAATAATAAACCACAAGTTAACATATAACATTATCTATCTGATGCTTGGAAGGCTCAACAATTTATATACCCTACGGGTCTCAGTACCGATTATGCTTACAATCGCAAACAGATAACTAAAGGTGGAAGAAAAAGGGGATGTCAATGTAAACCTGAGGTATACATAGCCTGATCAACTATGTATAAGTTAGGTCGACAAAGATATGCTCAATAATAGTCGATATATATATGTGGAATAACAGATTAGAAAACATACACGTTTTATTCAATCAACACATTCAAGATAATACTCAGAGCAACTATGAAAAACTATGATTCATCAAAGGTACATCATGAGAATTTAACCCTACATAAACGAAACAAAGTGAAAGAGGAAACATTCGATGATTTTTCCCCTGAAAGGTTCGGAAACAGACTAACTAAAGTACCCAAAAGCAAAACGGTAATATAACCCGCTCGCCCACTGACAAACGCTACTCTTTCCAGCAAGCTTCCACGACAATCGCCATAATGATGAGTGGCATAATAAACCCTAGTATCACGATTATAAATTGTTGATCCTCTTCTTGTGGAACACTCGCCAAATAACTACTGACCACCACAACGAATACAACCGCGATCATGGGAACAAGATACGACATTCTAACCAAAGGAGGGATGAAAATTTAAGTAAGAAAACTTATTTTAGCCGGGATTAGACAAATGTGAGAAGTTGCCAAATTATATGTGAGGTGGAGATAGCGGTTCGCCACACTTCTAGCCATTGGAGGTTCGCCACACTTCTAGCCGTTGGAGGTTCGCCACCTTTCTAGCCGTTGGAGCCCCA
Source organism: Tanacetum coccineum (assembly GCA_026074375.1). Lineage (NCBI taxonomy): Eukaryota > Viridiplantae > Streptophyta > Magnoliopsida > Asterales > Asteraceae > Tanacetum > Tanacetum coccineum. The sequence goes on from BQNB010054982.1 coordinate 29,137, forward strand.
CTTGTCACTTTCGTCCTTTTCTTAAGCCCATGCCGCGAATAAGACACTTAAATTCAGAACAAAAGTTTCCAACCTGGAAAGGCCGCGACACTCCGTGAAAATTTAAATCATGTTTCAAACCCTTAGGATAAAACTAATCACGAAAAAAACAAAAAAAATTCGAATCACCAACTAATCTCAAAGAGGAGTTAGACGAAAGTAGTCAGGGTCACTCAATTACTCAATTCAAAAATATACTCAGGCACTTTATAATACTATGGTAAGACAACATTCGCGAAATAATTTTATATTTTTGGAGGTACTGAGATACTACAAAGAGCAAATGCATTCATTAAAACTTACTAGACTGCTAACCTAAAAACAGTCGGTTTGCAAAGATGGAAATACAAGTACATAGTTTAAGGCAACAATGTTTTATTCCAGACATTACAACAACATGGTTACAACAATCCTTAGATCATTAATCCGATGACTCGTATTCTGAGTCGTATCTCACTATCCCAAATTTAAAAAGAATGCATTATTTTCGGCTTGTTCTTGCCTAATTTTCTCCTCTTGTGCCTTTTTATTCATAGCCTCTTCTTCCAATGTTTCTTTTAGAGCTTCTTCATCCATAAGGAGTTGATGTAACTCTTTCTCGGTAAGGGGGTAAGTAGTCTGTGATAACGAGCAAGCTATACCTCCGCGTGTACGACAAGAGTACTTTTCCTGAAACCAAGCCAACTTAGCACCCATTTGTCTCTCTAGTTGTGCCGCCTTTCCATACATAGAAAGATGCAGCTTGCGATCCTTTTCAGAACTTTCCTTTAAGAGGGTGCAAATCAAAGCACGACTTTCTTGAGAAATGTCATTGCATTTCTCATAGGTTTTACTAAGATCGTCTCTGACAGCGCGTGAATCTTCAAACCGAAAAACTAATTCCAAAAGTGCATCCTGACAACCCTTATCTTCGTTAATTAATCTTTGCACCATGGCTTCGACTTCGAAGTCGGTATGAGGAAGCGAACATGCCATTTGAAATATTTGCGTAGTGGGATTTAAGTTTGAAGGTTTGAGAGAAGTAAGGTGGTATTTATAAGATAAAACGGGGAAAAGAAAATAATTTAAGGCTTTATTTTTTTACTTCAACCGAATAATATTCTTAACATTTGGTCGTATTTGCTCGTCACAACGACGATGCATTCATTTGGGATACGTGAGGACCATTCAAGATTAAATACCCTCATTTGAATCGTCAAATCCAAACCACGATCTCCTAAACGTCTTGATTTCGGGAGGAAATCTTCTAACCTGAGGAGACTGTGGCACCCCGTAAAAATTAGGTTCTCTTTTCCTTAAGTAAAATTTATGTGCTGCAAAGTTTGTAAATTTTACCGTTAATCTCAACAAGAAGTCCAATCTAAATGATCGTCATGTTATTACTCCTTGTCATGAAAATTTAATTAGCAACGCGATATCACAATATTGCTCTTGTGTCCTAAAAGGATATTTTAAAACGTGTAGCGATAAAAACCATACTTATTTCACAATTGTAAAACAAAGCCATTTACTCGTATCATTTTACAAAACCATCTACACTCAATACCCGTGACTAAATTAAAAAAAAAGATGACAACTAGACATCATCATGCACACTTACATACTACCCCCACTAATTTCTTACTTCATTTCAAACTTCACATGCCTAGATATTCTCATCACAGGGTAAACTCTTTTCAAAAAGCTAGAACAAACCTGATTAGCACAATAGTGTTCCCTATAGAATAGTATTGGAAAAGGTTAATTATGGTAAATAGTATCATGAAAACATCATCATCACCATTTATTTCCTAATAGTGCATACAAATAGTACCAATTCACATGCAAATGAAAATAATCTCAGGAACCAAGTAAACATTTTATGTATAAATGAAAAACCATACATGCACACTTTTAGTATATCTAAACTTTGAAAATAAGAAGTAAGCAATAAGGTTCGAGTCTGGGGTTTTCGTTGGGTTCACAAGCCTAGAGACGCCGAGGTTTGGAAAGAGGGAACGCATGGAGGTGGACCACCTCTTACCAACATCACATTCCTCATGCGATTGAGCGAACTTGGACCTCGAGAGTCATCTCTTAGTCTAACTATGGCATTATCCTTGTAGCCTAGCATTCGACCAAAACCAAAGCGCGTCTAGTCTTGGCTAACTAAACGAAAGCCTCGACCTTGCTTGGCTAAGTACACGACATATAAACCATGCGTTGTTCGTACATACGTACGCATGCAAAAACATTGAGTCTTACCATGCATAAAATATCGATGCATAGAAAGCTAGTAAACAACAATCCTGCGTGAAAACAATGCAACGAACCAATATATTCATAAAACTCTAAAATACTCGTACAACATGATACACTACGTTGGCTCACTAGGACTAGCAAACACTAGGATTTACGCTAAAATGTTATAGAGCCTATGAATTGTTGTGACCTAGACCTATAACATGAAACGAGACCATATAACCCAGACAACAACACGAGTCATTGCTCATTGTTGGTGCGTCACTGACCTCTGTAAAAAACGAGCACATCGAGCTCGTTGGTGCGTGCACCAGGCCTCGTAAACGCATGACAATAATAAGGCCACACATTTGAACCCAAATGTGACGCAGTGGGCTGCTGCCACTGCTGAAACCGTGGGTTTCGTAGCACAAGCTGCCACTGTCGCAGCCTTTGGGGCTGCGGAAAACGCCACCACATCCTTAATTTCGGCTTGTATTTACCTCTTGTAACATAGAACCATGCGGGGATTAAGCAAGAAAACCTAGTTATGAATACATAAGTGTGCGTTGGGGAGGAAAAAGAAGACCACAATAGTGGTTACTAACCATACTGATGTTTGGCAAACAACAAAAGGGAAGATGCAGACATGGGTCGTTCAGGTTTAGTACCAAGAGCAATAATGCATAAAAATATTCCATTTTTAAAACTAGACATTAGGGGTATTAAAACTTGCATGTTGTCGAGCTCGTGGGTCTTTTCAGCCGAAACCTAATGTTCGTCAAAACTCTTAAACGACCAATATTATTTTCGATAAAGTAGGAAATCTAAAAAACATTTTTATGATCTAGAATTAGTTACAACGAAACCAAGCTTTTGAACGAGATAATTTCGAAAAGTCATTTTTAGATGAATCATAAACCCCCCACGCATTTTTTGACAAACTGGATACAGAATAACAATGAAATTTGAATTAGAAATGTATAAACGAAACTTGACAGTGGTCCTAATAAAATTCGACGCTAAAAATATTTTAAAACATATTTGGGTTTTTAAACGTAAAAGTATAAGTTAAAAAGTAAAAATTTAAAATATAAAAGTTAAATATATTATATATAATACTAATTGGAAAAAAAAAATTAAAAAAGGGGGATTAAAAGTGACAATACGAAAACTTAAGGGTTAATTGTGTAAATTACTTGATAGAGAGACTGAAATCCACTATTTTGAAACTTAAGTGTATTAGCTATAAATAAATAAGCTTTATAAACAAATTAAACGATTCGAACGAACCGTGAGGTATAAAAACTGATAATTATACAAATTAATTAACGGCTACGCTATAAGTAAATAAACGCGATAGGAAAATATATAGACTTAGTAATTTACAAATAATGCCTATATTTTCCCAAGGTATAAGTCACATGAACTTGTGAATATAAATTATGACGCATAATAGTATCAATCCCTGTATATACGCACTTATAGTTGTAAAGTCGTGTAGCATCCCTAGGAGCCAACGGTGATAATAACATTTTGAAAACGTAAAACGTTATCTCATAAACGACAGTGCCCTTGATGACCCATTTGCATAAGTCATTTCATTAAGTATTTTTAGAATGTAAACTCAGATTTGTCATAATTTAGGTATTGACTTGAGTCACTAATGACGTTATTTATCCAATAGTCATTTCAAGCATTAACTTGACAAGGTGAGGTTTTTCATATCCCCTACTTTACCGTTTTAAATCATCTTGTAGGGGTGAAACATTGCTTAATTTTAAACAGTTGAACACAAGTACATTTTGCTAAATTACTATTGGAATCTAAGACCCTATTCCACCCAACTTGATTGTTGCCCAATTTATCATGAACCGTTAATTTCTTGCGAGCGCGAATGTTATGGATAGATCTATCGGGATTGACATCCCTGTTTGTCTTGGACTGACATTAGTCAAGCAAACACAATTTCATTTGAGTCAGTTATGGATGTCGCGGTTTGAACATCTGCATGGGCTTATCTTTGATGATACATGTTAACCAGCTAAATCGTTGTCAGAGCTTTGAAAATATAAATACTTTTCCACACACACATAAAATAGGAATACTATATTACATGCAAGTTATAAATCTGTGGTACATCACTATTATCAAACAACAAAACCTAGAAATATCACCAACTTTATGTTGACGTTTTAGCAATTGTTTTTCTCAGGTGGTCCTATCTTACAGAATATATGGAGTTTAGCATTGGTATATTGGCATTAGATATCTATCTCGTCGTATCAAGTCCTCTTCACGCATGAAGTCACAATCCCAATCCAGACTTCCAATCCGCTACAGTGAAAAATGGGGGTGTGACAGATTGGTATCCACAGAGCCACCATGGTTCAAGAGAACTAGGTTCATTAAGTAACTCTAAGACTATAACTGGACTTAAGGACATATCAGAATAGCATACGTATTATCTATTACTATTTGCTTCATAAGTTAACAACTGCTTGGCACGATATCATTAAATGACTAAACTACCACTTGTTCGTCATGGAAAACATGTTTCATTAGACTACACATTTTCATTCACCATCTTAGAATAACATATCTTGTGAATACGCATTTGAATCAATCCTAGTGCAAGGAAAACTAACCCACGACCCTCACACAAGATAATTAACTATAACAAATATTAACGTTACGAAAGATTCATTTCCATAATGATATGGATCTCATCAGAAATTAAATCCTTATTATCTCATTTTTAAGATTTTTCTACATAAGCACTTCATGGTACCTTGCTGATCACTCACTCATTTCTTCAGTACGCGAGGATTCCTTATAGCGACCATTGTGAAATATATATATTACTATCTACTATGCCGGTGTACACTAAAAAGTATTTCAAGGTATACAAAAATCTACCAAAAATCATGCATCACGTGAATACACCAATAAATTGACGAATGTCACATCGTTGGGAAACTTGACCAACAAATTCATAATGGGAAGAAATTAAAACACGCTCGGTAAGAGTAAGAGAAAATAGTCACAAATAACAGTCGAGCCTACAGAAAGAAACTGATGACATGAGGGTTTACATTAGCTCCTGAGCCTAGAATAATATAAACCCTACGGATATGCATCTATTATCCGGAGTCCTATCACACTTTTCAGTCATCAGTTTAGGTCTTAAAATAAGGATACGATTAATAACTGTGAATAACCTTCCCAAAAGAACGAGAGACATACCAATGCTTAAATCCAACACTCCTAGACATACCTCCCTAGAATCCCATGCACTATATAGGTGGATTCATAATCGAGTCGAAATGCCGCATCGGGCTAGAGAACAGTCCCTCTCGTGCAGGAAAGAATGGGGAGGTGAGCACGCGGCGGCGGGGCGAGAGGGGGGGGGGTGGGGGGGGGTTGGGGGGGGGGGGGGTTTGTCCTCTCTATCTCGTATGTATGCTAGATCTGCTGCCCGAAATATGAATTAAATAGGAGGAAGTGAGAGGGAGAGGTAGGGTAGGTGCGCAGTAGCTAGCGGGGTTTGGTGGGGGTTATGTTTGAAAGGTTTGTGGTCAATAGTATATGGAGGTGTGGCGGCTGTTTAGTGGGGTGTGCTTAGACCACAATGTGAGAGCGGATCTCCTAAGTATCGTTCATCTCATCTAAAAGTCTATATATCACAATGAGTAAATCTAAGCGATGCACAAGACAACCAAACTCTTTTCTCCCAACTGACATAGCGGGAAGATGTACAGAGTGCGCGTGATCACGGTATCATGGAGGCTATCTCTAGGATTGGTAGGACTCTACAGTCTATATTAGAGCTCGGCCATATCTACGGCACTACAAGGCACACAGGTTACGGTCCATTTCTTACAGGCGTGTATATCTCACGGATCTTATAGCGGAGCGATGTATACTCTCCGTGAGGCTAGATAGGTGTATTGCGTTTTGATTATGGGCAATAGTTTCATATAAGGAAGGTCTAGCTCATGATAACAATGGCTTACTAACGATGACGCGTGTTTGCTTGAATTTGGACCGTACACTTTCCTGACATGAAGAGAGGATCTAACTTACTCAAATATAGAGTGAGTCTCTCGAGCAGCAAACTAAGATCGAATATTTCTATTCTTATTGATCTTGAGAGATAACATATGAAAATCTCAGAGCTCTGACTCTCAGCGTCGTGCGGCACTGATATTCAACTGCCAGGAGGTGATAGTCATTTCTACAATAATGCGTATATGCTTATGTGACGAGGATACATGTTAGTTTTAAATATTCAAGTGTCTATGATGTTAGATTAAAAGTTGTGGTTTAGGAATGTAATGTGGTTAGTGAGGGGTTTTTGTATATAAGATTAATTAGTATGTTTGTCTTTTGAGGAGTTGTAATTGGATGTTGCAAGTGATTGAAATTGTCAATCCACACTCGGGGGTGGGGATGATAGTGATGATGAGTGTAGTGGAGTTAGGGGGGGGAGGGTGTATTTGTTGGTGAGGGTTGTTGAAGTGTATGGGATTAGTTGTGAGAAGTGGTAGTGCATGGTTGGCAATTATATGTTTGTATGAAGAGTGCAAGTAGAGAGTGTGATGGCGTTATGAATGAGCGGATTACTATGTGGACGGGATGGGAAATGTAGTGGTGTACGGATTGTGTGATTAGTATGCGAGTAGTGAGAGGGGTGGTTTGGGAGGTTAGAGACTGTGAGAGAGGGGAGAGTACGGGGATAGGAGAAGGAGGTGTATATTTGGTTAGTGGGTTTGTCTGGGAGAGGAGTGCGAGTCTAAGATTTTGCAAGGGTACTGACCACCAAGAGTTGTAAGGAGATGTGGGATGTGTAGAAGGATGTGGTGGGGGTTTATTGATAGTGGATGGATGTGGTGTAGTGGGGATTGTAGTTGAGGAGTGGAGTGGGTATTTGAGAGGGCGTCTCACACACACAAGATCGAGTGGTTGTTAGTAGAGGAAAATTGATATTAGTTAGATGTGTTTTGTCATTAGTGAGGATAATTATTTTTTAGATTATATATATGAGGATAGGGTTAAGTTATGTTAATGAGGGCAGAGTATGTTATAGATTGTTTGAGGTTGTGTGTATGTGAGACATTTGTAAATAGTATGGTGGGGGAATGTGGTTTTGATGTTGATAACAGATGAGCGAGTAGACATGGTATTGGTGACACGGCATGACTTAGGATGAGTGTAGAGACACAGTAATGTTAGTATGTGGGTATGTCAACATGGTGGAGAGTTGTATAGATGGACATAGAGATTAGATCGCAGTGACTAGGAAGTTTTGGTTTGTATTTTGAGGCGTTTTGTGTGATTGTTGTTATGGGGAGATGTAATTTAGAGTGGTGTGTAAGTAAGTGGGTTGTGTTGTATGGGGTGTTATTAGGTTTAGTGTTTATAGTTTTTTAATTTAGATTTGAGTTGGATTGTTCATGAAAGTTGTGGGAGAGGGATTTGTTGTATGTTTAGTTTATTATTTGGTTAGTTTTATTTTTTGGTTTTAAGTTTTTTTTATGGGTATTAGAAAGAGAGAGGTACTTTGATTCTACACATTAGGGGTGTATTGATTTTGTTGTTTTATTGGTAGGTGATATAAAGGTGTGTTGTGATAATTTGGTTTGAAAATTTGTGGGGGTAAATCCAGTAGCGTTCGGAGGAGGTGAAAAGATTGAGTTTTTTGTGAAGTTTGGAATAATTTAAATGAGGAGTGTGTACAAAGTTTTAAATTTGAAACATTTGAAAATTGGGGTTGGGGCGGTTAAGGGTGTGGAAGTTGTAAGAAATATTGATTAAAATATTCATGATGGTATATAGTCATGACCAGCAAAAGCAACTACGATCAAACCCTAAAAACTACAAACAAAGTAATATTCGAATAACTATACACCATAAATTGAAATTTTGCGAACACGTAAATACACGTCAACGTATGAAACGATATATACGTGGTAAGATAACGCACATAAAGTGAACATAAACTTTCAGAGGACCACATGTTGTGGTAGAAAGCGCAGTGAAGAAATAATAAACCACAAAATTTTACCATATAACAATTATCTACTGATCGCTTGGAGAGCTTAACCTCAACAATTTATATACCCTACGGTCTCAGTACCGATTTATGCTACAAATCGTAAACAGATTAACTAAAGGTGGAAGAAAAAGGGGATGTCAATGTAACCAGAGGTATAACATAGCCGGATCAACTATTATAAGTTAGTGTCGACAAAATATGCTCAATAATAGTCGAATAAATAAATATATATAGTATATTATATATATATGTGGAATAACAGAATAGAAAACATAACAACTTTTATTCAATCATCACTTTCACGATACTACTAGAGCAACTAGGGAAAAACTAACGATTCAACAAAGGTACATTCATGAGAATAATCCCTACATAAATGAAACAAAGTGAAAAGTAGGAAACATTCTCGATGATTTATCGCCTGAAAAGGTTTCGGAACAACTAACTAAAGTACCCCAAAAGCACAAACGGGTAATATAAACCACCTGCTCTCCCACGTGACAAACGATAACTCTTTCCAGGCAACCTTCCACGACAATCTCATAATGATATGCATAATAAACCCAAGTATCACGATTATAAATTGTTGATCCACTTCCTGTGGAACACATGTCGCCAAATAACTACTGACCACCCCCAACGGATACAACCGCTATCATGGGAACCAGATACGACCTTCTAAAACCAAAGGAGGGAATGAAAATTTAAGCAAGCAAACTATTTTGCCGGCACGATTATACAAATGTGAGAAAGTATGCCTGAGAAATTAATAAATTAGAGGTGAGATAGCGGTTTTCGCCCCACTCTCGCCGTTGGAGATCTCCATCACTTTTAGCCATTGGAGGTTCACCACATTTCTAGCCGTTGGAGCCCCACTTGTCACTTTCGTCCTTTTCTTAAGCCCATCATCCGCAAATAAGACACTTTGAAACAGAACAAAAGTAGTTCCAAACCTGGAAAGGGCGAGCGTGCGCGCAGCCGTGAAAATCTTTAAATCCCTTTTATCACAAAGCCCGTAGTCTCTCTCTCTCTACTAATCACGAAAAAAAAATCGAATCACCAACTAATCTCAAAGAGGAGTTAGACGAAAGTAGTCAGGATCACTCAATTACTCAATTCAAAAATATACTCAGGCACTTTATAATACTATGGTAAACAATCGCGAAATAATTTTATATTTTTGGAGGACTGAAACTACCTACAAGAGAGAAAATGCATTCACTTAAAACTACTAGACTGCTAACGCTGAAACAATCAGTATGCAAAGATGGAAGTACAAGTACATAGTTTGAGGCAACAATGTTTTATTCCAGACCATACAACAACATGGTTACAACAATCCTTAGATCGTTAATCCGATGACTCGTATTCTAAGTCGTATCTCACTATCCCAAATTCTAAAAAGAATGCATCATTTTCGGCTTGTTCTTGCCTAATTTTCTCCTCTTGTGCCTTTTTGTTCATGGACTCTTCTTCCAACGTTTCTTTTAAAGCTTCTTCATCCATACGGAGTTGATGTAACTCTTTTTCGGTAAGGAGGCAATTAGCCTGTGATGACGAACAATCTATACCTCCGTGTGTACGGCCGGAGTATTTTCCTGAAACCAAGCCAACTTAGCACCCATTTATCTCTCTAGTTGTGTCGCCTTTCCATACATAGAAAGATGCAGCTTGCGATCCTTATAAGAACTTTCTTTTAAGAGAGTGCAAATTAAGGCACGGCTCTCTTGAGAAATGTCATTGCATTTCTCATAGGTTTTTCTAAGATCATCTCTGACAGCGCATGAATCTTCAAACTGAAAAGCTAAATTCAAAAGTACATCCTGACGACCCTTGTCTTCGTTAATTAATC
>BQNB010054983.1:0-15000 GCA_026074375.1 Tanacetum coccineum
AAAACCTTAAAACACAAGAGAAGGAAGCTTATTCTACTAGCATTTCAGAAGATACTCCTGAAATACTAGCTTTTAGAAAAGAATCGGATGAACTTGCTCAAAAGCATTTAAGGGAAGTACCTAAAAACAAAGCTACCAGTACTAACTCATTGTTGGGAATTATTGTAAACAGACTTAAGTCTGGTAGTATTAGAGTTAAGTCTGGTAGACATAGTTAAGTCTGTCAGTACTAAGTTAAGTCTGGCAGTTATATAGTTAGTAATGTTCTTATTTAGTTAGTACTATTTGTGTAACAGAATAGTTATCTTAGAGATATCTTAGGAAAGGATAAGCATTATCCTTTCATACGTTTGTAAAGCCCATTAGGGTTTCCTTGGTGTATAAAATGAACCCTACGGCACAATGTTTAGAATGAGATTGAAATAGTATTCTAATAGAAATTAATAGCAAATAGCTAAGTTTTACATTGTGTCCTTCTTAGTACTTGTGTTAAGATTCCGCATTAGCATATAGTATTCATAGTCAGTGTCTCTCATATAGTTGATTTGGATTTATTCAAGTTAGCTATTGTCCTACAAAAGGCTAAACAGATCCAAGACTTTGGACCTACAACATCAAGTTCGTAATACTTAGTTTTCTTCATCAGTGATCATTACATAGAGCCTACAGAATTGAAGATTCAAGAAATGGTTAACATATGGGTTTCAGGGGAAGCTTATTGTTAAAATGTTTAACCATTTACATGCATTATCGAGGTGAAGGTTTTTACTACTGCTAGTCATTATTACTACTGCTAGTTTAGATTTCTACTGCTTGGATTCATTATTCTTATTATGTGTCATGGAGGGTAATTCAAGTCATTGGAAAGTTTAGGTTAGTAGTGTGATATTGGTTTGAAGTGGTTGAAATCAAAGTTGCGTACATTCATAAGTCCCCTATTGGATTATGACTAAAAGGGGAAGAAATATTAACAGGTTGCAACTTATAGATCCTTGGTGTGGCATGTTACAAAGGAAGTCTGAATTAAGAAGATTTTGTTTCATTCAGAGAGATGATTACATCTCAACTTCGGGGGAAGCTTTGGCTTTATGATGAAGTTCATGCACGACTTTGTTTGTTTTGGCATCATCAAATAGGGGAAGATTGTTGGGATTCTTGATTTGATGAGACAAAGTGAATAAAAGCAAATCTGGAATTCTTCAAAAGATGGAAGATTTTGAAGAATCTAGAAGATCTCCTTATTCAGATAGAAGATAACAGAAGATATTCCTAAATATTTAAAAGATTTATTTGTTTAATGTTTATCTTCCTTTGTAAGTCTTGGACTCCTTATGTTATAAAAGGAGGTCCCAGGCATGTAGTTTAGGTGTGTCAAGATGTAAACACCTAAATGTGTGTGTATTCCAGGCATAGAGATGTAGACGCCATATGTAGAATAGCCTCAAGATCAACGTGTCATTGATCCTGTTATAGATTAGTTGTAACCGTTCTACACTGATCATGTAGAATTGGGGCTTGGAGTGTATGATAATGAAGAAAAACCTTATTGAATAACTTTGTTCATTATGCTAGTTCTACTATGCATATTCTTTATGTTCATTGTTATTATTATCCTAGATATAAGATCTAAACAATCTGAGCTTAAACGAACCAAGAACTATCACGTGTTTTAGTTCTATCAACCTTTTTCACATGTTGAGCATCATTTATCCTTTGAATAAACAAGTGAAGGCAAACCAAGGACCCTGTTTTATTTTGCAAGGTTGTTTATGTTTTTGAAATTTAGATGTGAAAGCCTCTTATGCCATAGCCAATTGATATTATCAAGGGTTTTGGCAAAGAAGCATGCTCCGCTAGAGGTAGCTAATGACATGTCAAGTACATATACATCATTTCTTCTAGGAGCAATCAGAACTATTTTTTTATTGGCATTAAGTATTGTACCTTGCTTATCATAAAACTGTACAATGTACTTTGCATCACACAGTTGACTGATACTGATGAGATCATACTTCATGCCATTTACAAAGGCAACCTTAGAGAAAACTATTCCACCACAGTTTATTGAACCATAACCTTTATTAATATAGGATGAATTATCACCAAATACTACCTTAAGTCTTGGTTGTTCAACATATTTGTGCAGAGAACTCTTGACAGTCATACTCCTTGAGCATCTACTGTCTAGGTACCAGATGGGCTCCTTGACATATGTCTGCACTAGGACTGTAAACGAATCGGACGAACACGAACGAAGCCTTGTTCATGTTCGTTCATTTAATTTAACCGGACAAATAAACGAACACGATCGCTTAAACGAACGAATTTTATTATTCATGTTCGTTTATTAAGAAAATGAGGTTGTTCATGTTCGTTCATTAAGCAATAAATGAACATAAACCAACATAAATGAACGGACATACATGAATGTAGACTAACTAACATAAAAGTTATACAAATATACGTAATATTGTGTTTTATAAGTGTTGTTTTGTTTAAGTAAAGTAATTTTAATACTATATCATTAAACGATTCGATATATGAAGAGAAAAAAAATAAACGTTAACGAACGCATAATCGGACGTTCACGAACATAAATGAACGAACGAGACTTTTGTTCATGTTCGTTCATTTAATAAATAAACGAACATGAACGGACATTTTACCGAACGATTCATGAAATGTTCACTGAATGTTCAGTCATTTACAACCCTACTCTGCATAATTATTTAAACTGACTTAGTTTCTCTTGTGAACCCACTTTTTGGTAGGCTCCTTGGCTTTAGCAGCCTAAAGTCTTTCACCTCTTTTGAAATGATCAAATGCATTGTGACCAACTGATTATTCACTTAGCTAAGATTATTCAACAAGTATACCATTCTTGACATAGATGATAGATTGTGTCATGAGGTGGCATGATCTTTGCTACCACAAATTTCACATTGAGGATAATTTCTAGTCTTCAAGACGACAGTCATTAAAGCTACAGTGAGTGTATGGTGGGAAAGACTTTACCATAGGTTTTGACAGTTGTTTTGATGATGAAACATATTGATAAGGATGTGCCTTATAGTTTACTTTGGGTTTTTGTAACTCAGCATATGAAGTGTGATCAAAGGTTCTATGATCCTCAACTTTTCAAATCATATAATATAGAATTCTATAACAGTCATCAGTGTAGTGATTTGTATAATGGCAAAGTTCACACTTTAGTTTGGGCTTTTGCAAGGGTTTTGAACTTACAGATTTTGAAGACCTGGTCTTTGAGAATTTTTCCTTTGGTTCCCAAGTCTGTTTAGATGAGGTGACTTGTTCTTTTAACAATTGAATAAGTTTTGTTAAGTCGTGGAGTTTTGTTTCATGTTCATCATTTTTAAATTCCGTAGGAACTAAAAAAGTGTTTGGTTTAGTACTCTTAACAGTGATTGTTCCTGAGTTAGCTTTAGTTGAAGAAGCTTGAGTTTCATGCTTAGTGTTTTTAGTAGTACCAAGACTAGATATCTCTCTTAGAGAGTGAGGTTGATAGACCATGGGTGTGACCTCTAAATTTAGAAAAGCTCCTTGAAGGATTTTTAGAGGAGGAAGATGTGTCTAAGGTTCTGACACTGATTCCTTAGAGGACTCAAGTTCAGAAGATGCTTCAGTGAGTCAAAGACTCTCATTGACTGCCTGGCTTTTAGGTACCAAAACTCGATCAATGTTGAAATTTGGTAGTTTACTGTTAGGTAGGGGTGAGCACGGTGCTAAGGGACCTAGACCGGGTCCGGCAAAACCAAGGACCGGTGACACGCGTGGGACCGAGTTAGGCTCCAAATGCCAGACCGATCATGCGATTATGGTCCAGGTTCGCGGTCGGTCTTTCTGTCCAAGGTCCTAGGGTCCTACACGACAACACGGCATAATCATCGGGTTTTTGGTCAGACCGAGGCGGACCAGACCGGACCGAGACCGAAAGTAACAAAAACCCCGGACCGAGGACCGGACCAAAATACTTTCGATCCGGTCCGGTCGGTCCGGTCCAGTCTGGTTTTCCGGTCTGGTCTGGTATGCTCACCCCTACTATTAGGGTTTAACTTTTCAACTTAAGCTTTAGATGTGGGAATCATTTCATGGTCAAAACACATTGAAGCGGGATTGAATCCTTTTGAGGATGTTTCAATGAGTTGATATAGACATATAATTCTCTTTTTCTAATTAGGTATTTAATCATTTATACACTGACTCACTTTATCAGAACTATATAACCATTTCTCATTAATGCACTTTTCTTCCTTAAGTTGTTCTTGAAGAGCATGTTTTGTTTAATAATCTAAGTATTTTGAAGTTGAAAAGTTAGGGCTTCTAATTTAGCTTGTTTCAAAACCAATAATTCATCCCTACATTTATTCAGTTCAAAAGCTAATTTGTTATACTTTGAAAACAAATTTAATTTATGCTCTTAAACAAACTTAAGGCCCACACTAATATATTAAGAAAGGATTGTCAGTCAGAGTCCTTATTTATTGATAAAAGGAGGTTTACCTTTCTCATGGTGATATTGACTTGTTCACTATTTATAGCATGGCTTTTCCCAACAACTATCTTTTCATCCTTTGGTAAAGCCATCAAAACCTTTACCTCAACCATTTCATCATCATCAGAAGTCACTTATTCTTCATCCAAATAAAAGGTTTTAACTACAAGACCCTTACTTTTTGTTTGAAAAGGTTTAGGAGGTGAGTATTTGAAGGTCATTTTTGCTTCAAGAATGTGCATGGTGTAGGTTTGATCATTTTGGTACTCCAACTCTATAGTCTTTTTGCCTTTTTGCTCATTTGTTCATTTTGAAAGTGCTGAGTAGGACTAAATAAGTTTAGGTAAAACCTTGGTTGTAAACTTGCTTGCAAGCCTGGGTTCGAACTCGGGACACTTGGGATGAAACTATGCACACACACCGCTGTGCTAGTGCATAGTTACAATGAATTGTACGCAAAATTAATATATAAACCCCTTTTAACTCAGTTTGGTTTATTTATAACTAAAGGTTCAAACAGGGACGAAAAAGGTTCAAAATAAAAAGGGTTAAATATAAAAGGCCGGTACCGTTGGACTCGTTTTTTCGTGCTCTTTCCAATGGTGTTATCGAGGAATTTTCACGACTTCGTTTGGACCTCGATAAATGTGAAAACGTCGTCGAAAGTCACCCGAAACTTACCGTTTTTGCTTCGTTTTCAATCCTTTTTACCTGTAAGACATAAAAACACAATACAAACATATTTGCAACATAATTATCTATATTTTAGTGTTTTTAGTCCTTTTGTAGTGTTTTACGGGGCACAAAATATGTATATGTTAGCCAATATCAGCTGTTAACAAAACAAAAATTAAATTTCATATTTAGACAGTTTTACACCATCATTTGTCAGCTTATTGAGCAAGGTTTTGTAACGGGTAAAGGTCTGTGAGAGACTTTCAGAGTCTTTGGCTATAAAGGTATTGTACTCAAGATTTAGGTCCATGATCCTGTTTTCCTTGGAATCTGAGGGACCTTCATTAGCATGAACCAAGTCAGTCCAAGTGTCTTTAAATGTTTCACAGTTAATGACTGGCTCCATTATATCATCTGGTAGACATGATATGTTATGTAGTAAGGTTCCATTTCGGCTAAGTAGCAAAGCATGCACTTTTCCAGTTATTGAATTTACCAACTTTAAGTCTGGGTGCAGTAGCAGAATAATTACCACCCTTTTTATCGACAAGTTTGGGTACATTACTATCAGCCATGGTGGGATCTTAGTTTAAAAAACTTTGAGCAGTTGTGAATTTTTTTTATAAACCAACCTAACTCTAATATCACTTTTTGTTCCCTTTTAACTAATACAATATAACTATAAAGTTAACTTATATTAGTACCATGTTCGAGTAATGTAGTGAAGATATAAGTTTAAACGTCAAAGTAAAAGACACAAAGGGTTTTCAACGTTTAATCCTTATTCAATATTTATTAAAGAATTATACCCGATTGTTTGCAGAATAACAATTAAGATTGAATAAAAATGTAAGTATATGATCTCCACTCTAAATTCAAAGTATAACCAAAGTTTATACTTTGAATTGCAACTATGCTAGCCAACTGATTTAATCAGTGACTTAGTTGCTTTAGAGGAGTAAAAATGTTTGTGATTGTTTTAACATTAATTGCACAAACTTATTTTTACTCTATTACAACTTTCTTTTTATATGCAAAGAATTAGGGTTTATAAAGGGTTCCTAAATACATGTGTCAAGCATTAAATGAGTGGTTGAGATACCATTTAATGTTGCCATACTAGGTAATAGGAAAGGGTCCTTATATGAACAGTTGAATGTACTATTTGTACTTCTTTACCAACTTTAGAAAAAGTAATTCCCAAGAAAAATCCCTTTAAACAAATCTCGCATTTTCTTCAGTACACTTAGATATTTTTCTAAGTCTTCAGGTTCTTCAAATATTGAGGAGACCAAGAGGGGTTTAGTGAGCTTACTGCCACAATTCACTGAACGAATTACCTTCTTTTTTGGTTCATAGACTTCATTCACTGAGTTTCGCCTTAGTGAATGGCGAGTCTTTCTTCTTAAACTCAAGTTGAACAATCTTGAAGGTAACGCACTGAATTGCTATTCGTTTAGTGACTTGAGCTGTTTAAGGATATTACACTTATGTTTTTCTATTCATATCCTGATACAAAGATTATTGAGCACTGAATTAGCCCAACAATTTTTAGCAAAACAGTCATCGATGACGAAAGATGAAACCAGAACTAAATTTACCATAAGCTTTTATAAAAAGTTTAGTAAGACTATAAACACTTTATGTTGGACAATGTGCATTTTTGAAAATTTGATTGCCACGTCACAAAAATTAATAGGAGTCTTAAGATCTACATAAACTAACCTTGATTTCGTCACCGAAAATAACATTTACATAGTTATTGATACGTCGTAATGAGAATAGCAATGAAAAACATCATTACGGCAATATGATTTTTTTATGTTCTTTTACAATTAGAGAATGTAATGACTCATTACAGGCAATTACTCATTACATCAAAAATCATAATTTTCATTCATTAACGGTCCCTTGTTTATTTATTACATCTTAGAATGGAATCATAATTACATAAAAGCCCTTTATTAACTACCCATCAAACAAAAAAAATATACACCATCAAAGGTTATTTTAGTCTTTTTATTATGAGTAAATTACACCGCTCGTCCTTGTGGTTTGCGTTGACCGCAGCCTTTCATCATTTGATCGAAAAAAATGCACCGTCCATCCTTAAGTGTGAAACGTTTTCTGCCGTTGGTCCCTCACTTTAACGACTCTAACTAACCTTCGTTAAATCTCTCATGTGCCATGCACCTAAGGGTATAATTGTCATTTTACCTTAACTTATTCCACAACCTTCACCACCCACCAACATCTTCGCCTTCTTCCTCTAACTTTATCTCCATCTCTACACCTACCATTAATTTATTTTCATAAACACCAATAAATCAAAACACTCAGATTCAATACCATAAATTCATTATCATTCCTTTACACAACTCATTATAAAAAAAATTCATTATCAGCAAAAACAAATAAAAAATAATCCAAAAATCACTTCCTTACCAAACTCATCATCGTCATTAAGGAAAAAAATAATACAAACTCGCTTCATCATCAAAAACAAAAAATCTATTAAAAAATATTTCGTCATCAAGAACAAACAAAATCAAATGCAAAACCCACTTTATTCTTGATGTTACTGTCTTTATGAGCCACTCTACTTTTGATGTTCAAACAACACACAAACATCATCATTGATTTCTCTTATACGAGAACAACATATGTATCTCTCACCTATCATTTTCTTAACACTAGAATCACACAAATCGAACATACAAGAATCAAATTTCCAGGTGGCACACCATTTGCGGTCCCACCATTCACAGGAGAGGACTCACAAGTCCATAACACGGCGAAGATCCATGTGACGGCGCTTATGACGTCATAGCAAACAAACAACCTTCACCGAATATGTTTTCGAATAACCCTTCTCGTCTCGCAGTTCCTGATGCCATTGATGTTATTGATGCTTAAAGAAATTGGAATGCTTTTTATATATATACAAGTGGTCTCGTTTTTTAGATCTAGAGATTTGGAAGGAGAAAGGTGTAGGGTTTCAGAAATAATCATGGAAAGAGAGACTAGATGTTGGTGGAGCAGTTGGTTTTTAAAGATGCAATGAATGATGAATACTTTTTAAATATGTATAATGAATAATTAAGGGTATGTTTTGGCACAAAGATTACGGGGAGATTGTGATTATTTTGTTTAAAAAATAAACTATTTAAAATATAAGCTTCATTTGGCAAATGAACTTATAAGAGATTATAAAAAAAATAATCCTCTATAATCTTTTAAAATCAAATTCTACTTCATGTAGCTTATAATAATAATCTATTTTCATAATCTCCATCTTCATCTCCAACTACAGCTTCATCTCCAGTTCCAGCAACAGTTACTTTTGTCAAACATACCCTAATACTAGTAAGTTTTCAAAACTAAATACTGTATGTTTTGACGAAGTAGATGATCTTTCAAGATACTAATAAAGATGAGATGAAAAGAATGAGTAAATGATTCGGTGATGGTAGGATAATAAAGAATAAAGTTGTTTGACCGGTTCATAAAATGACTATTACTCATAGAAAATTATAAATTTAAAAACAAGAGGTAAAAAGACCAAAATACTCTTATGTGGGTATGACACGTGGACAATTAACGAACATTATTGAAGAGAGTTAGAGTGAGGGACCAACGGCAGAAAACGTTTCCCACTTAAGGATGGACGGTGCATTTTTTTGGTCAAAGGACAAAAAGCTGCGGTCAACGCAATCCACAAGGACGAACCGTGTAATTTGCTCTTTTATTATTGATTATATTCCATTTTATCTTTACAACCAAACATAATTATAATTTTAATGCGTCATTCTATTAATTTATTTATTACATTACGATGTTTATTTTATTCTGTCACGAGGCGTGCCCACCCGTGCGTTGCACCGGGCTTGGTCTTTGAGAAAAAATTGATTGTTACTTATGTTAATCATTGTAAAATTCATACTTGTAGGGTACTTTTTGAAAGATTTGGGTAATTTCACCTTTTTCTTCATTACATACAACATACTTCGTTTAGTTTTCGTTCTATGTAACATACCAACATTTCCATAACAAAGTATGTTACATACTACAAAAACAAAATAAAGTATATCAACCCAAGTTGCATACAAAACACTCCTTATTAACCTCAATATCCACATAAAATCAAAATCAAACTCATTTCACAGCTAAAAAAAAGTTAAAATCAGACACCAATTCAAAAAAAGTTAACTCATCACAAACAAACAAAAAGGTTACCTCTCAGTCATGATATGAGTAGGAGCCATCTATTCATAAAAATCACAACAAAAATTTAAATATGTATATTAGTAAAATAAACATAAATTCAAACATTAAAAAAACACGAGAAAGACATGAAATTTAAAAAGAACATGATCAAGCTGTTCCTGAACTTAAGTAAAAGTTGGTCTCACTCTCCTACGCGCAGGCGCGTGATCAAGGTTTTGTGAAGCAATAGCATTCATTTGATCACTTACTCATTCAATACCCGTGACTCGCGTTGGAGCAAACGGTCAAGAAACAATGATCTTCTTTTCGATGAAAGAGGATAATCACTACCAGCCTGAGCATGTGAGCCACCATTCGTTGTCAATCTTTCGACCCATGGTCCATTTGATTTTCTTGTGCAATTCTGGTATTGTGTTGCATAAAACAGCTTAATATTAATCATTGAGACATTGGAACGTGTCATCTGGTGATCCTATTAGCCACTAAATGAGAATAACTTACAGTAGGTTCATATAAGGGATTCAATACCTTTAATAACGCCTGACACGCTGCGTCCTTCTCGAAGTCTATCTTTTGCTCTCCTTCCACTTGAACTTCAGCTTGCCTTTCGAGCTTTCTTTGCTGCCTTTGTTGCTGCTTGCAATCGAGAATTACATCAGTCATTTTATATGACAAAACCTTGATATGTTACATGTTACACATACTAATGACAAAATTGCACCACGAAACCATATAAACGCAAACATGCACATCCATTCAACTTGTCGTTAAATTGCTTACCACCCTCAAGTTCCCTACATTCCCGATAACACATTATGATTTTCTAATGTATGTGAGGTTTTATCAGAAGGCCTACACATAAGACTAAATGGAGCCACTAACAGTAGACAAACTAAGCTTATTTGCTGAGACGACCATGTATCATTTTCAAACAACTTACCTGTTAGGACTGGTTATGCATTGCAACAGGCGCTGCTTCTTCGATTCGATTGAGATTTAACTGGTTCACCTTAGTCCTACATTCCACAAACAAATTGTGCATCGTGTCACCATTATAGAGGTTGTGTTGTAATTCCAGTTCAGATTTGGGTTTCAGTTGTAGTTTACCTAACATGCACCTTCAAACACAAAAAAACATATTTTCCAAACACCTTAAAGCTGATCTATCTCTCTTTATCTTGTTACTGTATTACTAATATGTAGATAACTTATATCCTAGCCGTAGACTCAAGTTAGGTGGTGTTTGGACGCGAGTTTAAGCTTACCGTTCTAATTCGAAATTGCAACGATTGGTTTTGGCTTTATAACTATCTGAAGTGACAACATTGAAAGCATAAATAGAATAAAGCAAATCCAAACGCCCCTGGTTATTCGTAACTACATTGATTTTTTCTTTTAGAGCAAGAGAAAGCTGATAATGAAACCAACAGGGCTCATACAGTGTAAGGGAAAGCACCAATAGAGAGCCATAATGCAAAGATGGAATTAAGGGAAATTTGGCACATACCAATAGCTGTTGGAAAGGCTTAAGTAAGCAGATTGTGATAGGGAAAGAGAAGTCTGATGACACCGTCAGGATGTTGCACCACATTAAAGAATTACTGAAAGAGCTTCCTGTATCAAACATATGAAGATCCAACTTGATAAGGATCAAAACCATTTAAATGTTGGCTTTCATGATCTTGTGACAACATTGCAGTCGTCCTCTTAGAAAAATCTAACCTCATAATTTCTCTTAAAGTTAGCAATTGATAACTCTAATCAAAATGTCAAGTACACTTGCCATATTATCTTTTTGTTTTGATTTCAGTAGTAAATGGCCTGATTGTGACTCTAAATGTGTGAAAGTAATCAACACACTTGTCTTATAGACTCAAATACTTGAATGATAAGTGTTTTTGCTTATGCATCACATGTGGTCACATTCAAAAACAATTAAGCTAGTGTGAAGTTTTTTTAAACAACTTATGCATTTTGATACAGCTAATTAGCACTTTTCAGTGTTTAAACTTTCATTAGAGCCAAATAGATTATTTTAATCAACATAAAAATACAATCAGATATGAAATCTGCATATGATGTTTCGAATTCCTTATTAGAACTTCTTATATGCTTATTAAGTTCTATCCCTCCCATACAAGTAAATAAACAGTTCAAACAATGAATCTCTATTTCCGTCAAAACTGCTTATCTACTGGTATCAAAAAAGCAATAAGCAATCTCATATTTGGATAGAAAATTTAATAAGCATTCTTACCTACATATTCTTATAACAAAATCAATTAAAAGGACATAACACACCTTCCCAATTATAGACTTCCAGAAAATGATTTTAAGCCATCTTGAAACTGTGGAGCAATGCTCTTTACCTGCAAACCAGAATTCTTTGTAATACCGGAAATAAAATGTAAACGAAATTGTGTTCTTTATTTGGGGTTTCCTCTCGACAGGTGAAATCATGATCTACGTTGTTTTTCCATCAACTATTTCAGCATGTGACAGTAACTAAAGAAGCATCAAATAAATAAGCACTTGCAATTTTATATTTTGCTAACCTGATTCAAAGTCGCTCCACAACCCATCCGCCTTCGTTTCCTCACATTGTTTTTAGAACGTCTACCTGAAGAAAAGCAGCAACAAATATAAATCAATTGATCTTGTGCGTGTGGGTTAGGGGGATTTTTGACTTTTAAAGATTCATCACATCTTATCAGATATTATGAGATGGGTGGTTTGTGAATATTGTGTGATGAAGATAAAAATTAGGGTTAGTTAAACTGAATAGTTAAAGAAGCTATTGGTTTTCTTGTAACTGCATCGATGTTTAATTCCTGGAACTCTTCATCTTCATTTAGAGGGTTATGTGATAGGTTTAAGTCCTTGTAACTCCAGGGCAAATACATAGGTGTATGGCTTATGAGAGCAAATAAACAGACGGATGGTTTATGAGCTTTTATGAGCCTGAGTCATAAACACTCCAAATTAAATTTGGTGTACTCAATCTTTATATAGATTACTTTATTTCGACATACCAAACCGTACTTATTATTTCTCACGTATAAATGATTGTTGATTTTTCTTTGCAGCCATCATACATTTAAAATGAATTTTACGAGAAGTTATTAGGAGACGTGGCCTTATCATTATCTTGTTACAAACATGTGTTATTTTTTGAAAGCAATCTAAAATACTGTAACACTTTAATTTTTAAGATGGAGAGTGTGGTGAGAGATTTTTCTACTTTACATCAGCTTAACTTCACCACTTTATATTATTTCTCACTTCTTCTCATCTTTCTTTCACTTACACAATACTTTATTTCTTTTTCATTCAAATTTTTTCTTCATTTTCTATTATTAAAAATATCCTTAACACATATCATCGCATAATACATACTCGCAAAAAATAAAAAAGAATTTATGGTTCTTGCTTGTTTCCCACACGGGAGGGACCTCTTCTGATTTTTTTTGGCTAGTACACCGTGCACACTTAAAGTGCTAGGTGTCGTGCGCCGGCACGGGTGTTATGCCGACGTGGCTCGGCGTCACGATACCAGCCATGCCTAAGTTGCAATGACGTTGGTGCCCAAGTTACACCACCAACACACGTTGTAACTCAAGATTTCAATTTTTTTCAACCCTCCCCCCCTCCCAACGGCTAGTTTGGGTTTTTTTAACACTATACAATTCAATTTAAATACACCATTTCCCATATATTTTATACACACAACCACAACACGCAACTTTTATATACTTCAAATCTCCAAAAAAATGTCGAGATTTCCTAATGATGGGTTTTGAACCTCCTCGAGGTGACGCCACCAAACTCGTCTTCTTCGTCAAACCCTCCGACTTTGTCATTCGATAACTCATGCGATCATCAATTTCCTGGTTACGGTAGTCAATTCCAAATGCCGAATCCCGAACAACTAGCCTTTCATCATCAACAACAACAAATGTTTAACGCCTAATTCTAAGATCTACAACTAGCTTTATATTAAATGAATGAAGTATTTATTTTGTTTAAATAAATGGAAAATAAAAAAATGTGGTCCCAAAAAGGTGGTGTTATGGGGTGTTACGAGTGAAAAGATATTATGTTGTGTTAGTGTTAAAAATGAAAATGCTAAGATGACACTGATATGACTGCATTTTTTAGTGTTATAATTGTTACGACACCTAAGGCTACACTAAGTGGAGTAAAACTCATCGAGTGAGTTACAAACTCACGTGTGAGTTGCCACTACGGCCGAACATAATCACTCATGAGTTATGGCAAAAAAACGTTTTGTATGGTGACTTACTCACCATCATGAGTTGAGGATAAAACAAAAAAAGGTCGTTGGATATTTATTAATTTTTTTTCCACTACCCCCTTTTTACTTATCAATACCTACAAACTTCACCATTTTTATACACACCTTATCATATTCTTACTCAAACAACATATATTTCATTCCTCATTATCGAAATGGATTCCTATACGTTTATGTTCCCCGACCCAGAAGAAAGAGAAGAAGTTGTTAGCCCTAGGGGGAATTTTCTTAGAAGAGCGATGTTGTATATTAGGAATAGACGACAAGCAAATCGACCGATGAGAAACCTTGTATATTGATAAACGTCAAAAGCGTGTCGAAGTAATATATATAATATTTCCTGTTTAGATGTGTTGCGGTTATCGTAAGGGACTTGTAAAAGAAGTTTTACAACTCCCTAGGCAGTGTACTTAATCGTTATAGTGTAGTATAGGTAAGACTCGGGGGTTGTTATCGTTCTCTAGGGGAATAGATTGGGAAGGTTTGATCACAGTCTAACAGAATTCTAAAGGTTGAGAGAAGATTCTTTTTGTGTTTTTATATTTTATGAAAGCTGTAAATCATATGTTTAAGAGATTGGTAGGTTTTAGCTATTAAACTAAATATAAACTAAGCTACTGGTGATAACAATATAATAAAAGATTATGTTTATTTAATCATGTATTACTCCCTAGATTGCTTCTCCTAGTGTTGTTGCTTTGTCACACTTGTGATGATCTATGTAATTATTTCCTAAGTCATGAACGAATTACACGAACCTGTCGTCTATTTAATATTCCGTTAAGGCAACGCACAAGTAAGGTAGTATGAAGACTATTACAAGGCCCCTAAGAGTATATTAAATGCATTTGAAATATATTAAGAGTGGATCAACCATATAAGGGGCAAGGTAGTATGAAGACTGTTACCCGATGGTATCCTTTCTACACAATCATGTTTTCCTAGACATATCAACAACGATACAGACAAAAGCTGGTTTTCTAAGACCTAACATGCATATTCATCACAAGAAGCAACACCACTAAGATCTACATTCTAGGTTTCATACAATCATAAATAAACACAATAGAGATAAGTTTTAGCCAAGCATGTTTATAATAAAGCTAGAACAATAATAATCAACAACGAAGACATATTAATGTTTAAGATAGTCTTACTTGATTAAAACATGAATTGAAGGAAGTACAATAGGGTTTTGAGGCCCTAAAATCGTCCATAACAGCTACTAAACGAACTAGGGTTCGTCCCTTTCTTTTACTCTAAAGTTACA
>BQNB010054983.1:20000-39304 GCA_026074375.1 Tanacetum coccineum
CAGCTTTTGGCCAGAATAATATAATTACCACACGGCGACAATAAAAAAAATAAAAAACTAATTACTCTCTTAAATCAACAAAACAACAAAATTGGTGTAGGTCCATAGTCTTGTCCGTTTCTTCTCCAAATGAGCCCAAGTCACGTGTATTTCTTACAAATGCCTTTCAAATTTAAAATACCTGAAAAGGAACGATTAAGTACCTATTTTAGGCATAAACACACGATTTAGGGGGTTAAACGGCCCCGAAAAAGTGTATAAAATGACACCTCATCAAATACCCCTACACTTGGGATTTGCTTATCCTCAAGCAAATGGGTTTTTCTATCTAGACAATAACAATATAAGGGGTCATTTTTACCTACTCTTTAAAAGTATTTTAAAACACAACCTTCTAGACCTCGTAATTAAAAGGACAAAAAGTATATACTAGCACCTCACATAAGTGTTTGAGATTCTCTTTTTTACTCGGGTGTATAATAAATTATAACATAAGGGGGAAATGGAAAATCAACACTCATTACCTGTCATAGCATGTAAATTACCATAGGCTTTATAAATGATCAAACCTCCACCGCTAGGCGCAAGCATTATTCATTACTATCAAAGAGGTCTTTATAAAGGGTTGTGGGGCGTAGGTGAGAGAGGTGTCAATTTAACCATTTTTCCGGGTCGTTAAACCCCCTTAAATCGTTGCATTTATGCCCAAATAGGTACTTAACCGTTCTTTTCAGGTATTTCTCATACAGAGAAGGCATATGGAAAGAATTAGATCTTGACTTGGGCTTATTGGACAAGAAACCGACAAGACTACGACCTACACCAACATTGAACAAGAATTATCTCTACAGTGGCTCGAGACGGCGCACAAATCAACGTGACACCGTCACCACTGAAGATCAAAGACTGCGACACAAGATACCACGACGCTTAGGAGCATACGACCCCAGCCCATTTATCTAGAAATTCTCTATCATGACGCTTCACGATTAAAACGCGACGGCCATCACAACGTTTTTGCCTATATAAAACAACCCAAATTTAGTTTTTGATGAGTAACTTTAGAAATCAAAAGAGGGTGCAACCCTATTCGTTAGTACTGTTAGTCATGAATTAGGGCCTAAAAACCCTATTGTACTTCCTCCAACTCATGTTTAATCAAGTAAGGTTTATTTTAATCATTCAATAGTCTATGTTTTTTTGTCTATCTGATCTCTTTGCTTTATCTTTAATATCTTGGCTTAAACCTCTATTGGTGTTTATTTAAGATTGTATAAAATCGGAAATGTAACTATGTGGTGCTTCTGTGACGGATGTTGCAGTGTTAGGCTCTAGAAAATCAGCTTTTGTCTGTATCGCTGTTGATATGTCTAGGGATACATGATTGTGTAGAAATGATACCATCGGGTAACAGTCTTCATACTACCTTGCCCCCTAATATGGTTGATCCACTTTTAATATATTTCACATGCACTTAGTGTACTCCAAGGGGCCATGTAATAGTCTTCATACTACCTTATGTGTGTGTTGCTCTAGTGGAATACTAAGTAGGGCGGGTTCGTGTAATTCGTTCATGACTTAGGAAATAGTTACACAGATCATCACAAGGGTGACAAGGCAACAACACTAGGAGAAGCAATCTAGGGAGTAGTACATGATTAAATAAACACAGTCTTTTATCTTATTGTTATCACTAGTAGCGTAGAAATATATTTAGTTAATAGCTAAAACTAACCTCCTCTTTAATTATATGATTTACTTGCTTTTTATAAAATATTAAAATACAAAAATAATCTTCTCTCAACCCTTTGAATTCTGTTAGACAGTGATCAAGCCTTCCCAACCTATTCCTCGAGTGAACGATAACAACCCCCCGAGTCTTGCTATACTACTACTACAACGATTAGGTGCTCTGCCTAGGGAGTTGTAAAACTTCTTGTAGAAGTCCCACGACGACTGCATCAAGTTTTTGGCACCGCCGCCTGGGGAATAGTTAGGTTTTGATCATAGTTTAGCTTAGTTTTACTCGCTTGAATCCTTTCAAGTGAGATTTTAATTCCGCATATCAGTTTTCTCGTAGTCTATCTTTTCTTTGTGCCTTTTGTTTTGTAAATCACTCTTTTGTTCACCATCATGATGTATGAAATACCACCAACCACACCCTTTCAAAAACCCCCCACAAAACACAACCTTCCTATTCCAAAGATATACCTTGTGTTCCAAACAAACATCACGATGAACCAATCTACAATGCGTGACTCGTTTTCAAAATCTTTAATCAAAAGAGTCCCTCATCATGGCCTCGATTTATGGTCCCTTACTCAATTCTTTTATGATCATGTCGATGACTATACTCGAATGGACCTTGACTTTGCAGCAGACGGGAACCTTTAGGGATATAAGTGGTTGAAGAAGGCAGGGAAGCCATTAGAAATTTTCGTCCAAGGCCAAAAAATAAGAAAAACCCACCCAAACATTATTTCTAAACAAGAAGTAGCAAATTTGAAGGCTAAAGCAAAAAGATTGTTTGGAAATGAGGATGTTTGGGTTGAGATGCATAGAGGTATAACATGGGATAAGGTGGAAGATTCGGACCCACAAAGTACCCCATACGTCCTCCCATTATTTGAGGAATACACACCGCCCGTGACTTACCCGGAAGAAGTAAAAAAGACTTTAGGAACCTCGATAGAGGTAGAACCTTTAAACAAGACAAAACTATAGGAAGTAGGCTTGAATTGTAATCACAAAACTCTTTTTAGTTCTAGGGAAGTTCCTAGTTTTAATGGACCGGAGTCTCAACCTTTACTCAATAGCCATCCTTAGATGTAAGTCTAGGAGAAGTAATAGGCCCCTAACCACCCATCAAACCACATAGTCCAGATAGTTCTAGGATGAAGGTAGTAGATTATTTAACAACTCAAACACCGCCTTCACCTTATGTGGAAAATTCCCATCCTAAGGGTGTGTATAGTTATTATAACCCATGTATAGATGACCCTAAGAGACATTGTGAATTTAAACCAGGCTTATTAGGAAAAAGTGTATCCCTAAGTGTTGATATTTCAAATTAGGAGATGTTTGATGATGATTAGGGATTAGAATCTAAGGAAGTTTCTCCTCTAGGAGAAGAACTTAGTTTATTTGATAGGCCAAATGAAGTAGAGAGATGTAGAATTCTAGAAGCACACCATTTAGAGTCTATTCTTCAACAAAAAATTTCTCAACATATGGCTCCTTCTCACCACGATGGTATGTACCGTTACCATTACCCGCACTTAAACTCAAGTGTAGGGGAACCCTCCCCTTTATCCGTTAAATGAGCGTAGAGTCAGGCTCGTGACTCGAACAAAAACAAGCGCTTGTTGAGAGGCAACCTAATCTATTATTAGTTCTCTCATGATTAGGAGATAATCCCCCCCTTGTGTGTTTTAATTCTTAATTAGTTTATTTTATGATGTTTGGAACTATCTTGTAATGAGCTTTGTCTTGTCCTTTAACCTCGTCTAATTTCAATCAAAGGTATTTTGCAAACCATAGTGTAGAGAAATTATCCGGCTTTTGAGCAAAAAGACAAACATGTTTAATGAATTGTTACGATTAATTCGCGTCAGTTCAGTCATATGAATAACTTGTAAATATCAGGTTTAAGTGCAGCCCTTTGTACTTGAATAAACTTAATGGAATCAAGAGCAGAAAATTTTTCATCACAAAAAATTTTTTTGTTTTCACAGACTGTGGGAAACGCGTCACATTAACACGGGATGCCGTCACCACGGTCCACCTGTGTGACGGGGTCACACAAACCCTGACGGCGTCAAACGCCTAGGTCAAGAAAACTTTAAAGTTATTTTAATTATTTTTGAAAATAAAACTTGCATAACATTTAAATATGAGGTATTCTTCAGTATATAAATCTGTAAAAACCATTGAGTTTAACAATTCTCTCGATCCTAATCTATCGAGTCCGAACCTTAAAATTTATATTGTAAATTGGTTAAAATCGCACATTTTATGCTTGGTATAGTTGTCTTTGTCTTTGATTACAGGTTATATTTGATGAGAAGAAGCTTGGAAGTTCTTAGGAAATTTCATTGTGATTCATCAAGGACTATTAACATTAGTTGCATGTTTCTTCTCCATTATTGAGTAAACCAGGGGAGTACTAGTTTCTTTTCCTTGTTTTCTTTTCCCTTTATTCGTTTCAACGGGTACTTTTAGAGAACATTGGGGACAATGTTCAACTTAAGTGTAGGGGAAAATAAGCCTTAGAAACTATTCTTTCATTTGCCATTTGCTTTGTCCTTAAAATGATGGGTAATATATCGAAACATAGCATAAGAGGTAATTTTTACCCAAATTTAAATTTTTTTACGACACATACCGACGAAAACCGAGTATTATTAGCGTCTCATGGATAGGAATTTATATTACTAGCACAAAAACCCTCAAATTCCACCCCCACAATGTGAGGTTCGCCCTTAGATATTATACCTTTAGCTTGTTCGAGTTAAGGAGTGAGCAATCATGTGTGTCTATTCTGTCGTTACGGATGTGTATGCGTGGTTTTGTCGCCTTTTCTAGAACATTGTATTGGTTACCTTAGGATTATGAGAGTACCCCGGTATCATTTTAAATTCTAGAACTTGTTTTTTGTGATGCATCCCGAGACCGCATAGTAAGTATTAGGATTTGCTTGATAAGAGGCATTAGGATTAACCTATGTTTTAAACCTGTAATTGTTATAATGGTCACACCGATCATATAACTATCCCACACCCTTGCCATGCACTCACCTTTAGTGCAGGATACCCCTAGTACAACCCTCTGAGCCTATCCTTTTTCACGGTTGTCATAATTTTCTGGTTAATCTGGACTATTAATGAAGAACACTGTCACCCCTTAAACCAATCGTTACACCCAAAAAGCCTTAGCCTACCTTGTATGTACTCTTTTTAGTACATTATTGTGTTTAACCCAAGTTAATTATTTGAGTACACGGTTGCTAAGTCCTTATCCTTGTAAATACAATTTAAGGCCGATTAGGATTCATGGTAGTATTTATTTTGTGGAAAAATAGGGAAGAAAAGTTATGTCAATACCCTCCCCCCCCACTGGGGTGGGGGGGGGGGGGGGTGGCCCCCCCCCCCCCCCATATATTTTGTTAGAATGATCTTCCATGTTATTTTGATCCACCTCAAATCGGGTCATTAGTTAGATTGTAAATATCGAGCATGTAAAAGCTCAAGTGTAGGGGTACGTATTATAAACCCCCATGTGATGTATTATGCTATTAAAAAAAATATGAGAAAAAAAGAAAGAGATTAATGTAGAGTTGTGTAGAGTTTGTATATCTTCGTCCGAGTCTTGGCTTAGCAACCATACCAAAGTGTATTGTTATCACGATTCACCCTTATAACACTAGATCCGGAGGTATGGTAAAATGGAAAAGAAATTGATCCATATTATTAGAGAGAAAAATTAGATAAGGGAATATGGTGTTTAGAGAGATAACACACACACTTAACACTTTTTCAAAAGTGAGCTCACCCCTCCATGGAAGTATAGGGGGTAATTTATAGTCCTATGCCAACAAACTATCCGAACTATCATTTATATCCCTAAGTTGACACGCTATAAATAAATAATGTCATTCCGTGTTTGTCACCATATTTTAAGGCTAACAATCTTCCCCCAATATGTGGACATATACGGAATTACTTACAATATTCCTAACAAGTACAAATACATTTAAATAAAGTCTTCCAAAGTTGAAGTTGTCTTGTGAGTTCTCTTGGTCTTGAAACTTGTATTCCAGCTTGGATTTTCATTGTCTTTACTTGTTCTGGAACCATTGTAGTATGCATGAGTTAGATTAACTTCCCCCCAATTCATGCAGCATGTCTTGAAAAGCTTCTTTATAACAGCATTTTTGACGAAGTTTCTGAATCAGCTTCCCCCCAAACCAACATCCCTATCTTGAGCAGATTCTGAAACTTTGATATAGCTTTGAATAAACATCTAACCTGTCATCAAAGTGCACAACGGAATTTTGTAGAAGTTAAACCACACAAACGACCACTGCTTCTGTCATTAGGGCTTGGGGGGAATATTCATCGGAGGTGCAATAGCAGAAATCAACATCTGATTCTTCTCATGTTTGCAGAATACTTCACAAACCATTCTATAGTGAGTAGTATACACTACTTCCCCCTGGAAGTTGAATGGTAACATCAAAGTCAACTAAGTCCTGGATGTACACATTTTCCCCCATAATGGTTGCAAACTCTCGGAAGCATCATTGTCGCGTACGTCCATATACTCGAGAAGTTCTTGTCATAAGCATCAATCTTGAAAAGTTATGAAAGACATTGAAGAACTTTGAAGGATTTTGCTTAGACTGTGAAGTACCATTGATGATATGTAGCTTCAATTATCCCGTGAGAATTGTTGATTACATCTCAACCTTTAAACTCTCTGACTAACTTACCAACCTCGTATTCTGTCGACTATTGTTGTGATCACTTGGTGAAGTAAGCCCAATATACAAAACTTGAAAATGAAGTGTAATCTCCCAAATTTGTTACTTAAGCTTGCACTGTTGTTGATTGAAGAATGGTGCAAGATTAAATCTATAAGTACTCTATACCCAACCAGAAAAGTATAAGAAGTACAACACCTCTTGAAATTATCCACATCGTCTTCTGCGTGTGACACTGAGTACTACAACGTAACTCCTTTAAGTGATAGTTAACCAGGTCTACAACCAATCACCCCTGACTACTGGAACTAGATAATTCAAGTCTCAATCATAACCGTTGTACGTTCAAGCAAGTCATCAATCGATAGATTAGGTTTAAAGAAAAGGGGTAGAAAATAAAAGGAAGTCTCGATGATGAAATAAGTAGACGCCTTCATGAAACCCAGTAAATAATAGAACCTATTTGGGATTGACATCCCCGTTCGGTGTGAGTCCATACTACTGTGCCAGTTTGGCCGGACAACGAACGAAATAAGCCATGTCCGTACATAGGATGTTGCGGGTTAGAACAATCAAACACTCATACGCACCACACGGGCAATGTATGCAATTATAAAATTTGCAATTCATACATTTTATGATGTTTTGCATCTGTTGCATTATCATAGTGAAATCATGCGGTCCTACATTATACAATATTATAAAACCTATGACTTCACATCAAACAGATATGTTGACTGTTTTAAAGCAATGTTTTCACTTACAAGGAGCATCAGTCAGGTACAAAGATAAGTTATACACTTGGTGGTCGTTATTTGGAAGTCCATGGCATTAAAGATTGGTTGCATACATTTTTGGGAAACTATTTGTTATGGACTAGAAATCTTGTACTTGTATTTTAAACTAGTGAAGCTTTGGGCTTATTTGTAACTAAACACTTTTGCCTAAATCTAATGTATTGGGTTTTTAAAACGACTTTTGTGTCGTTCCAAATATATATCTTGTGTTATAGGATTCTATGAAGTACCACCTCAGACCCATATTTTTCCGCTGTTGGTCTATTTTGGGGTGTTACAGATAGGTATCAAGAGTCAAGTTATAGAGAACCGGGTAAATGTTTTTGTGCTGGACAATAACCGTTTCAAACATTGCATCATACAAAGGGATTTATCATTGGGACCATACATTACATCCAAACACTAGTTGTTGCATAAGGGTTAGACTAGAAGCATTCATGATTGATATACTATTTTATGATATAAATGTATATTACTATAAGAGATCTATATTAAATACTTGTATTAGCTACTTTTGATTTTTGGATATTGTCATGTCGGATTTAGAGGATTCCACAGTCACCTACACGGCGGTATCCAGTCCATTTGGAGGTTTTTTAGACATCGGATCACCGGGAGTCGATGGACCCCCGTGATGCCAGAGGATCCGTATGCATATGTGGTAGCCGCTTTTCAGGCCCCGTCATCTCCTGATTATGTGTCGGGTCCTGAGTGCCCACCTCTACTAGAGTTTGTTCCTGAGCCGGTATACCCGGAGTTTATGCCACTAGAGGATGATGTGCTCCCAGCTGAGGAGCAGCCATTGCCTACTGCTGTCTCACCCACTGCTGATTCACCAGGCTATGTTCGTAAGTCCGATCCTAAGGAGGATCCGGTGGAGGATGATGATGAGGATCCTAAGGAGGATCCAGCTGATTATCCCACCGATAGAGATGATGAGGAGGAGGAGGAGGAGCCCTCTGGAGACGAGGCTGATGATGAGGAGGAGGACGAGGACGATGAGGAGGAGGAGGAGCACCCAGCTTTGACCGACTCTGTCCCCCACCTGTACACTGTGTTATGGCTAGGATATCCATCCGACCTTAGACACCCATATCACTTCCTTCAGATATAGAGGTTGCCAGACTTCTTGCTATACCTACTCCACCTTTATTACCACTTCCCCCATGGTTATCACCACTACCTCAGATTCCCTCACCACCACTACCAGTATCACCACCACCACCTGCTAGTCCTACTTATCCATTAGGATATCGAGCTGCTATGATCTGGCTGAGAGCCGAGGCACCATCTACTTCCTATTCACTGCTATTACCACCACCCATCATACTCTCCCGCACCAAATCAGATGCACCACCATCAGGGACACCACCTATCTTACCTATACCCTTACCGACTTCATCACCATCTTTGCTGCTACCCTCTACTGACCATGGAGCGGACAGGCCTGAGGTTTTCTTACCACCTCGGAAGAGGTTATGTTTTGCTTTTGGTCCTAGGTACGAGGTCGGAGAGAGCTCGTCTACTCATGCTACTAGGCCGACTAGAGGTTTTAGGGCAGACTATGGTTTTATTATCACTTTGGATAGGGAGATTAGGCGAGATCCAGAGAGAGAGGTTGGTTATGGGATTACAAATACTTGGGATGAGATGCTTGAGGACATGCAAGGGGAACCGACGACTGATAAGACAAGTTTTAGGTTCTAAGGATGGAACCAACTTTGGTTACGACTGTTGACAGGAACCAAAAAAAACAGATGAGATTTATGTAAGACTGGGTGAGGCACAGGATGAGAGGTCATTGATAAGCGGTCAGCTCAACTTACTACAGAGAGATAGACGTACTCATGCTCACACTACTTTACTCATGGAGAGAGAGGCCAGACTTTGTTTGTTGCTAGGCTTGGGTACAGTCGACGGATGCCAATGATACGTCACGTTCTGAGGTGAGAGCACTGCGGACTACTGTATTAGCACAGCAGACCGAGATTGGGGATTTGCAGGCAGCAGACCACAGGAGACAGACACAGCTCACAGAGGCACTGACTCTACTGAGGACACTGCAGACTCAGATGGCAGTGCTACAGAGTCAGCAGACACCTGCTAGGGATCCAGCACATCCTGATGTACCGGAGGAGGCCGGTAGTAGTTCTTAGATCTAGTTATGTTGTAGCTATGTTGTATAGCCTACTAAGTATTACGGGGTAACTCCCGGCTAGTAAGGCTCTAGGTTTTATTTTCATTTTGTAACCTAATGGTAGTGATCATTTTGTAACCGAATCGGTCATGTATGTTTCCAGATTATATATGGAAGGGATGTATTATGTCATGTCTGTAATCGAATTTATTATGAATGAATGTCGATTTAGCTACACCATTGTAAATTTCAATTCAGTTGTATATTTCACTGTGTGATGTGATCTCACTTTATTTATTGTGTATATGTCATGTCATGGTTATGATTTTATGAAATCTAACGGGTATTATATTTTCTTGTGATTGAAGAAAATGGCACCAAAAAGAACCACAAGATCAACACCAGCCACAACAACCACCCCCACTACTTCTGTGACTGATGAGCAACTTAAGAGATTAATTGCCCAAGGAGTTGCTGACGTGTTGGCAGAACGTGAGGCCACCAGAAGCGGAAATGGCGAAGACAGCCATGATTCAGGAATGGGTGGAAGGAGACAAGCTCCTCTTGCTCGTGAGTGCACTTACCCAGACTTCATGAAATGCAAACCCCTATATTTTAAGGGTACTGAAGGAGTTGTCGAGTTGACTCAGTGGTTTGAAAGAATGGAAACTGTGTTCCGTATAAGCAACTGCACTGTGGAAAACCAAATCAAGTTTGCCACTTGTACTCTTCTTGGAAGTGCTCTAACGTGGTGGAACTCCCACGTTAAGACTGTTGGTCACGATGTTGCTTATGCAATGACTTGGACAAACCTGAAAAAGAAGATGACCGACAAGTACTGCCCAAGGGGCGAGGTTAAGAAACTTGAGGGTGAGATGTGGAATTTGAAGGTTAAAGGTACCGACGTGGTAGGCTATAACCAACGATTTCAGGAACTGGCATTGATGTGTGCTAGGATGTTTCCTGAAGAGTCAAGTTCGTTTTCCAAAGTGATAGCTAATCCACTCAGATAAGTGTTGTCATACCAATAGTTCTATTCATAACATTCGCGCTCACATCCAAGTTAATCTGACAGTTCTTTGATAATGGGCTTAACTCAGGGTTATAGCTACATAGGCCAACCAACTTAATCATAAATATTGAAACTTAACACTTGTGTCCAGTTATAAAAACATTGTATGTTTCTGCACCCCCACAACGTTTTAAAACAAAAGCATGTAAAACGTGGGGCTTTGAATCTCCTTTAGTGACGGCAATAACAAGAATATCACAGTAATTGCGCCACGCCAAATCGTCAGTTGCAACCTTTATTTTTTTTTAAATTAAGGTCGTATATGTTCTAATCACATTGGGTAATTAATACCATGCATAATTCTATATAGCTAATCACCATCTAATTGTTTTGGAAAATTGTGTTTATAAGTTAAATGTTTATAATTACCGTTGTAGTAAAAAACCTGGCGCAACTTGTTCGACGTTTAAGTCCGATTTTGACATTTCTTATGCCTCGCTTTTCGTATATTAGGAGAGTTATCATAATCTTGACATTTTCTTATTTATGACCTCTGATGAATAGTACTTTTTACTGTTTACACCAGTTATAAAGTTATTTTTATAGTTTTAATTATCGTAAAAAATGTAAACGTCATATTTTATTCGTTATAGCTCCGTTTTTAGTGATTCTTTCGAGCACGTTCTCGTAATTGAAAGTTTACTTAATTTATAGGTTTACAAAAACTAATTATTTCTGTCATAATAGTAACTTTTTTAAAAATAGTTTTATAAAGTATTAGATTGTCATAAACTCGCGAATTCATAACTCGTTCGTTAGTAATGAAAAATTACGAATTTCTTATCATTTTGGAATCTAAAAATTGTTATAATTTGTTTAAAAATACCAAACTTGCCGTTTTAATAATTTTTACAAAAATTTTTATAAAATGTCTTTTTAAGACTCGTTTATTAACGTATAACTTGTTTTTACCGTATCTTTTTCGTTATTAATCCGTTTTTCGAGTTTCTTATCTTTTTGGAATCGTCATGAGACGTATTATTTTTATATAACGTCAAATCCACTGTTTGAAATTCTAAATATAAACAGCCCTTTAAGAATCCATACTTACACTTTTATTTAAAGCTTACTTTATGTACTTTCACTTTTGTAACTTACCCAAGTCTCATATACCATATGTATAATAAGTTGATAATATAATATTCCATAAGCTATTCTTTGTCCAATTGCCAAGGTGACATGATTTAACAAGTCATTATAACAACTTAAAAAACCATAACTTCATTAAGTAACCCTAATTTACTAGTTTGTACATAAATATTTTTATACATAAACCAAGTGTGTACAAGAGTTATACTTCTATTATAACCTTATTTTAGTGTTCATATAACATGAATAAAAGTCCATAAACAAGATTAAATGTCCATTTTGCTATTACTTTTACTTGTTAACATATTAAGTGAACTTTTAAAACCTTAATTTGTAATAAACCATTTTTACACTAAATCAACATAGCGGTTACAATACTTCTATGTCCATTTTATCATGATATTAACAATAACATAACATATGTAAAAGTGTTAAAAATCATAATCACAAGTAAGTTGTTCATTTAACATGTTTAAAAACCCTAAATGGTGATTTTCACTACCCCTAGCACTTCTATATACATAAAAACTCATAAAATGAAAGTATAAAGGTTTATAGAAGACATTATGATGAATGATGGTGATGAGAAATAAGTGCTAAACCCTTGTTTAGACACAAAATCAAAGCTTGCAAATATGAAACCCTAGATTAGGTTATGAAACACTAATCTTTCCTTTTCTTGACAAATGCTTGCAAATGGTTAACCAATGCTTGGAAACATCTTAGAATATCTTAGGAATGATGTGTATGTGTGTGTATGCTCTTAGAAAATCAAGGTATGGATTTGCTTGGGAGGGTGTTTGATGTCGTGGGCTTTAAGGAGGACAAAGGAAGGATTTTTGTTTGATTTTTGGCTAAGTCTTGCATGTATGAGTTCTCTTAGATGTACACTAGTATTATATGGTAAGTCTTAGTAAAAAAGATTACAATAGTTGGTCAAGAAACACAATGAGGGTCTTAAGGTAGAGGACTTATGGTAAAAGTATGACAGGTATGGGCTATGTTTAATGCAAAGGTGCATGTACATAAACAAACTTGCAGATTTTTTCATATATCTTTGTATATAAATTGCTGCAAACAAATTTGGCACATGTTTGATATATAGATATATTTTTGTAACTTTTATGTTATTGGGTATAAAGTGTTGGTATTTGTTGAAGCGTGTAGAAAAGTTTGGTGTTACCGGGAAATGCCTTTAGGACGTATTTTATCGCGAAACGTAGTAATTTTATGTAACCAATAAAAATAAAATAAACAAAGACCATAATTATTCTCAAAATAATTATTTAATACTTGCTTGATGTAAAACGTTTAATTGGTTTGATGCCGCATTTACATTGAAAGCTAATTTTTAGCCTAACTCGATATAGCTTAACTTTACTCGATTTAGAACAAACGCGTACAATCTAACAGATGAATTAGTTGAATTTTATCGTCGAAAGTCAATGACTTGAATGAAAACACAGTGTGTTATAAGACTTACCCCATTAAACGAGCCTTGTCATCAAGCTTACATGCGCACTTGACGACGGTGCGGTCGGTCATGGTTAATAGAGGTGTGGGTATTTCTTCTTCTTGAATTGGTCTTCATGTCTCCCACGTGAACTCAGGAACTTCTTCTTGGAGTTCACATCGAACCTTGATTAATGAATGTCGGCCTTCGCTTCAAAGCTTTAACTTACACGGTCCATGATTCAACGGGTTCCTCTACAAACTGAAGTTGTCATCCAAAATGAACAGTCATCCACAGAATGGCCTAACGGTTCTTCGCATAGCACTTTTTCAAGTTAGATTCATGAGAATGTATTGTGAACACTGCTTAGTTCTTCTAAAGCTCGATGTTTGTATGATGCCTCTCCAAAAATTCCTATCACCTTGAAAGGTCAAACATACCGGGGGTTAAACTTCCCCCGTTTGCCAAATGTATGACCCCCTTTCCAGGCGGAAAAAAACTGTTAAGCATAACTTTATCCCCGACTTGGAATTCCATCAGTTTACGCTTTAGATCGGCGTAACTCTTCTGTCGATCATGAGCGGCTTGCATCCTTTGCTTGATTTGGACGATTCTCTCAGCTTTGTCTTTGAATTAGTTTCGGGTCGAGGAATTTGAGCTTCTCCAACTTCGGTCCAACAAACAGGTGAACAGCTTTTGACCATAAAGTGCTTCGAATGGTGCGGCCTTGCTGCTAGCGTGTGATAGCTATTGTTATAAGAGAATTCAACTAACGGTAAGTGATTAACCCAACCTTTTCCGAAATCGATCACGCAAGCACGCAGCATATCCTTGAGAGTTTGAATTGTCCACTTACTTTGCCCGTCCGTTTGTGGATGGTACGCAATACTCATATTCAAATTAGTACCTAAAGCATTCTGAAGTGACCTCCAAAAGTTAGATGCGAACCTCGGGTCACGAATCGAAAATGATTTGAAACAGTATTCATGCCTAGTGGACCACCTCCTTTAGGATTCATATTCTTGCAAGTTTATCGCTAGGACAGTCTCTCATATTGGGGTGAAAATTTGCAGAATTAGGAGTCGGTCAACAATCACCCAAATGGTGTCGTAGCCTTGCGGCGTCTTAGGGAGCTTTGTGACAAAATTCATAGTGATGTTGTCCCACTTCCATTCAGGTATCTTGGGCTTGGACCATACACATCCTGATGATGGCCTTTGATGTTCGGCCTTGACCTTAGCACAGGTCAAACACTTGCTAACATAGGTGGCGATGTCGGCTTTCATATTGGGCCACCAATATAGCTTCTTCATATCTTGGTACATCTTGTCGGAACCCGGATGTATAGAATATTTTGATTTGTGAGACTCGTGCATGATCACATTCCGCAAATCGCCATAACAGGGTAGCCAACTCCTGCCATTGAGGCATAGAGTTCCATCCGCACGAGGTTCCAACTTTTCTGTCCTAATCGCCTCTGGATTTTTAGCGTTTTCAACCAACATTCCTCCAACATCTTCGTTCTTGATGTTCTCTGGTTTTTGTGCTTCAGTCTGAGCATTCAAGATTTGTTTGGGAAGATCCAAGCCAATAGTCATGACTAAGGCTCGAACTCTTAATGGTTGATCTCTCTCCTTCCTGCTTAGAGCATCAGCAACAACGTTTGCCTTTCCCGGGTGATAACGAATCTCACAATCATAATCACTGAGCAACTCCAACCAACGACGTTGCCTCATGTTCAACTCTTTCTGATTAAGAATGTGTTGTAGACTCTTATGATCAGTAAACACCGTGCACTTGGTTCCATACAGGTAGTGCCTCCAAATATCTGATGAGGAGGCAAAACTACTGCTCCAAGTTCCAAATCTTGAGTTGGTATGGTTCGTCTCATGATCTTCAGTTGGTCGTGATGATAAGCAATCACCTTTTCTCTTTGCATTAACACAGCGCCCAAACCCTTCTTTGAAGCATCGCAGTATGTGATAAAATCTTCGCTTCCTTCAGGTAAGGCCAGGATTGGTGCACTGCACAACTTCTGCTTTAACAGTTGAAAAGCTGCTTCTTGTTTATCACCCCACTCAAATTGACCTTAATTTTAGTGACGCTTGGTTTTCGGTTTGGCGATCTTAGAAAAACCCTTCTAATGAATCTCCTATAGGTAATACCCAGCAAGACCTAAAATTGTTGACCATCTCGTTGGTGACTTAGGAGGGCCCAATCTTTAATGGATTCCGATCTTGGCGGGATCTTACGTGAATGCCCTGTCTATCAATTTATGACCTAGGAACTTGTACTGTAGAATCAAAATTACATTTGGAAACTTGGCCCTAGACTCCTCTTTCTTAAGCAATTCTAAGATTAGCTTAAGGTGCTCTTCGTGCTCTTGCTTGTTCTTTGAATATATCAAAATATCGTCAATAAAGACAATCACGAATTTATCCAAATATGGTTTGCACACCCGATTCATAAGGTCCATGAATACGGCAGGTGCGCTTTTTGTTCAACCCAAATGGCATAAATTGGAAATTCCATAATGGCCATAACGGGTCCTGAAAGCGGTTTTCAGAATGTCTTCTTCTCAAACCCTCAGTTGGTGATAACCCGACCTTAGGTCGATCTTCGAGTAGACACTTGACCCTTGGAGCTGATCAAATAAATCATCAATTCTTAGGAGCGGATAACGGTTCTTCACCGTTAGTTTATTCAATTCTCGGTAATCAATGCACATCCGGAATGATCCGTCCTTCTTCTTGACAAACAAGACCGGAGCTCCCCAAGGTGAGGAACTAGGTCTTATAAAGCCTTTGTCAGATAGTTCTTTTAGTTGCTCCGACAACTCTTCATATCGATTGGTGCCCAATCGATTAAGCGCACCGAAGCTAGGGGGCAGCCTCCATTGGTACCAAATCGATTTGAATTCCACTTGTCGAGTCTGAGGAAGACGGAAATCCCTCAGGAAAAGACTTCGGGAAAATCTTGAACTATTGGTACATCCTCAAGTCGCTTCTTCTCCGACTTGTCTTCAACCTCATTTGTAGTGACATGTTCATAAGACTTGACATCCTTTGGCCATGTATTCTTTATGTTTTGAGTACGAGATAAGTGTAGACCGAGCCTCGTGTCCCCTGGTTGATTTCGTCCCCATGAACAATCACATGGTTTCATTTCCTAAGGGCGAATACGAATGATCTTTCGGCACACACAATGATTGCTTGGTACCTTTGCCAACCAATCCATCCACCAATTTTTAGCGTCGAAAACTCCCAAGTTTTCCCGATGGGCATTAAATTTTATGTTGAATGGGTGGGTTTAGACAGACTTTAAGGTGCAAAACCCCTAAGGATAGTGTTTAACCCAATTATCCTCCCGTCAGCTAGTTCGACATCATAATAGTGATCTAAGGGTAGATGGCGTGATATCCAGTTTGGGAACTAAAATGCAGTGGAACAAAAACTTACCTTCTCGGCACCCGTATCAGAATAATATAGAAGCATAGCAGTTGTTGAGAAGGAACGTACCCGTCACGACGTTGGAGTCTGGGTTTGTCCCTGCACGTCCCACTACATACACTTTGGCTGGAGCCCTGTCATTACCAACTTGATTTCCACGGTTTTTTTTGTTCTTCGGCTTTGGGCATTCCCTCTTGTAGTGTCCTTGAACTCCACACTCGAAGTAAGTAGGTTTCTGGCCTGACCTAGTGCCCCTCTGATTGTTAGCATTGTTGGCATTTCCCGTACTCCTACAGTCACGAGCAAAATGGCCAACTTTGTTGCATTTGTGGCATTTTAGAGCACACGGACCGTCGTGGTGATAGTTGCATTTAGCGCATAGGGGTTTAGATCCCCCGTATGATTCCTTTCACCAGTCCCTGCAGTATAGGCCCTGCCAGTGTTCTGCCTCTTGTTCTGTTGTTGTTGTTTTAGATTGTTGTTTCGGGAGTGTTTTTCAGCCTGTTTCGCAAATAGTGATGACTTTCTTATCCATCAGTTCAGTGGCCATTTCAACAGCCTCTTGCATGGTTTTCGGTTTTGATGCTATAATGTTTCCATGGATCATGTCGGGTAATCCACTGACGTACCTTTCAATCTTGTCAGACTCCTCTAGAAACATCCTAACACACAGCAGTGCTAGTTCCTAAGAAACGTGGTTGTTACCATATCCACATCAGGTACCCTTCAATTCAAATTCCACAATTCAGCCTCGAGCTTTTTCATCTCGTTCCTTGGACAATACTTGTCAGTCATCTTCTTTCTCAGATCGGCCCAAGTCATTGCATATGCAGCATCATGACTGACAGTCATAACATGGGAATTTGCCACATGTTGAGTACCTGCTAGAAGAGTACACAGTGGAAAAATTAACTGATTTTCCCCCCCCCCAACAAAGGGGCAAATGCTTATGGCGGGGGGTAAAAACAGTCTCCATCCTTTCGAACCATTGAATTAATTCAACAACTCCCTCAGTGCCTTTGAAATATAGAGGTTTGCACTTCATAAAGTCTTGGTAAGTGCATTCTCGAACAATGCGTTCAGTCCTTCTGCCACCTGTTCCCGAAGTGTGGCTGTCATCGCCAATTCCTGTTTGCTTCTGCTATGCCAAAGCTATTAGCGGCAGTGACACCTTGGTCAATCATTGCCTGAAGTTGGGCATTAGTGACCGATGTGGTGGTGGTTGTTGTTGGGGCTGGGGTTGTTGTGACCGGTGTTGACCTTGTGGCTCGTTTTGGTGCCATTTTCTTCAATCACAAGAAAATACAATACCCGTTAGATTTCATAAAATCATAACCATGACATGACATATACATGATAAATAAAGTGAGATCACATCACACAGTGAAATATACAACTGAATTGTAATCAACAATGATATAACCAAATCGACATTCATTCATAAACAAATTCGATTACAAACGTGACATTAATACAAAACCAATTCATATAGTAAATTGGGAAACATACATGTAGGTCAGATACAAAATGACATAATGTTTAGGCTACAAAATAAAACATAAAACTAAGACTTACTAAGCCGGGATTAAACCCGTAATACTTAGTAGGCTATATACAAAATGACTAGCCATAACATGATCTAATCTATGAACTGCTACCAGCCTCCTCTGGCAGCTCTGGCTGTGCAGGACCTCCAACGGGTCCCTGCTGTCCCTGTAGTACGGTAACCTATCCCTGTAATGCTGTGACCTGTCCTTGTAATGCTACCACCTGTCCCTGTAGGGCTGTCACCTGCCCCTGCAAGGTGGTCACCTGTCCCAGTAGTGGGGCCTCCTCTGGTAGCTTTGGCTGTGTGGGACCCTTAGCAGGTCCCTGCTATCTCTGTAACTCTGTCATCTGAGTCTGAAGGCTCTTCACTAGCTTTAGTGCCTTAGTTAGCTGTCTCTGCCTCCTGTAATCTGCTGCCAGTAACTCTAAAATCACCGTCTGTCTCATACGGTCGGCTGACTGTAACTTTCTAATATGTGACTGCTGAGCTAACACTATGGTACGTAGCGACATAACCTTAGCACGTGATAGGTCGCTAGCCCCCATGGATCCTACCCATGCCTCTCAAGACATCCTGGCCTTTGTCTCTGTTAGAAAACGTATATGTGCATGTGCACGCCTATCTCTAAACAACAAGTTGAGCCGACTAGCCAATAGCTGTCGTTGACTCTGCTCATCATCTAACCTCGTATAAATCTCATCCGTGTCCTACATA
Organism: Tanacetum coccineum; assembly: GCA_026074375.1. Lineage (NCBI taxonomy): Eukaryota > Viridiplantae > Streptophyta > Magnoliopsida > Asterales > Asteraceae > Tanacetum > Tanacetum coccineum. Next base: position 38,742 of record BQNB010054983.1, read on the forward strand.
ACCCTAGTCTCAAACGCTGTCATATGTCGACCCAACTCTGTGTCAATACTAACTGGTGCCCCTTGCAGGGTCTCAACTATCTTATCCCATGAGTCGATGATCCCATATCTAACATCTCTCTCCGGATTACGCCTGATCTCCCTATCTATAGTAGCTACGAAACCATAGTCTGCCTAAGACCTCCAGCCGGTCTAGCAGCAGCAGTAGATGAGCTCTCTCCGACCTCATATGCAGGACCAAGAGCGATACCTAACCTCTTTCGAGGTGGTAAAGTAACCTTAGGTCTGTCCTCTCTACGGTTAGTAGAGAGTAAATGCAAGGGTGGTATCCCTGATGATGGTGCAACTGGTTTAGTGTGGGAGAGTATGAAGGGTGGTGGTAATGGTAGTGAATAGGAAGTAGATGCGGCCTCGGCTCTCAGTCGGATCATAGGAGCTCGATAGCCCAATGAACGAATAAGACTAGCAGGTGGTGATGGAGATAACACAGGCACTGGTAATGATACTGGTAGTGGTGGTGATACTGGTAGTGATGGAGATGGTATCGGGGGTAGTGGTGGAGAA
>BQNB010054984.1:0-39304 GCA_026074375.1 Tanacetum coccineum
GAAGGGTACGGCCTTAATGCTAGCGTGATGACTGTTGTTATATGAAAACTCGACCAACGGAAAATGGTTAACCCAACCTTTTCCAAAGTCGATCACGTAAGAACGTAGCATATCCTCGAGAGGTTGGATAGTTCTCTCGCTTTGCCCGTCTGTTTGTGGATGGTACGCAGTACTTATATCCAAATTAGTACCTAAAGCATTCTGAAGTGACCTCCAGAAGTTGGATGCGAACCTCGGGTCGCAATCACAAATGATTGAAACAAGTATTTCATGCCTCGTAACAACCTCCTTTAGGTATATTCTTGCAAGTTTATCCATAGGATCAGTCTCTCTCATTGGTGTGAAAATTGCAGACTTAGTGAGTCTGTCCACAAACACCCAAATGGTGTCGTAGCCGTGCGACGTCTTAGGGAGCTTTGTGACAAAATCCATAGTGATGTTGTCCCATTTCCATTTAGGTATCTTGGGCTGTACCAACAATCTTGATGGCCTTTGATGTTCGGCCTTGACCTTAGCACAAGTCAAACACTTGCTAACATAGGTGGCGATGTTGGCATTCATATTGGGCCACCAATATAGCTTCTTCATATCTTGGTACATCTTGTCAGAACCCGGATGTATAGAGTATTTTGATTTGTGGGGCTCGTGCATGATCACAGTCCGCAAATCGCCATAACAGGGTAGCCAACTCCTGCCATTTAGGCATAGAGTTCCATCTGCAAGGGGTTCCAACTTTTCCGTCCTAATTGCCTCTGGATTTTTAGCGTTTTCAACCAACATACCTCCAACATCTTCGTTCTTGATGTTCTGTGGTTTTCGTGCTTCAGTCTGAGCATTCAATATTTATTTGGGAAGATCCAAGCCAATAGTCATGACTAAGGCTCGAACACTTAATGGTTGATCTCTCTCCTTCCTGCTTAGAGCGCCAGCAACAACGTTTGCCTTTACCGGGTGATAACGAATCTCACAATCGTAATCACTTGCCTCATGTTCAACTCTTTCTGATTAAGAATGTGTTGTAGGCTCTTATGATCAGTGAACACCGTGTACTTGGTTCCATACAGGTAGTGCCTCCAAATCTTGAGAGCGAACACGACTGCTCCAAGTTCCAAATCATGAGTTGTATAGTTCTTCTCATGAGTCTTTAGTTGGCGTGATGCATAAGCAATCACCTTTTCTCTTTGCATTAACACAACGCCCAAACCCTTCTTTGAAGCATCGCAGTATGCGATAAAATCTTCGCTTCCTTCAGGTAAGGCCAGGATTGGTGCACTGCACAACTTCTACTTTAACAGTTGAAAAGCTGCTTCTTGTTTATCACCCCACTCAAACTTGACCTTCTTTTGAGTGAGCTTGGTCATCGGTTTGGCGATCTTCGAAAACCCTTCAATGAATCTCCAATAATACCCAGCAAGACCTAAAAATTGTCGAATCTCTGTTGGTGACTTAGGAGATGTCTAATCTTTAATGGATTCGATCTTGGCGGGATCTACGTGAATGCCCTTACTATCAATCACGTGACCTAGGAACTGTACTTTAGGAATCCAAAATTCATATTTGGAAAACATGGCATACAACTCCTCTTTCTTAAGCAATTCTAAGATTAGCTTAAGGTGCTCTTCGTGCTCTTGCTTGTTTTTTAAATATATTAGAATATCGTCGATAAAGACAATTATGAATTTATCCAAATATGGTTTGCACACCCGATTCATAAGGTCCATGAATACGGCATGTGCGTTTGGCAAACCAAACGGCATAACTTGAAATTCATAATGGCCATAACGGGTCCTGAAAGCGGTTTTCGGAATGTCTTCTTCTCGAGTAGATACTCGACCCTTGGAGCTAATCAAATAAATCATCAATTCTTAAGAGCGAATAACGGTTCTTCACCGTTAGTTTATTCAATTCCCGATAATCAATGCACATCCGGAATGATCCGTCCTTCTTCTTGACAAACAAGACCGGAGCTCCCTAGGGTGAGGAACTAGGTCTGATAAATCCTTTGTCCGATAGTTCTTTTAGTTGTTCTGACAACTCTTTCATTTCAGAAGGTGCCAATCGATAAGGCGCCCGAGCTACGGGTGCAGCACTAGGTACCAAATCGATTTGGAATTCCACTTGTCGAGTCGGAGGAAGACCCAGCAAGTCCTCAGGAAAGACTTCAGGAAAATCTCAAACTATTGGTACATCCTCAAGTCGCTTCTTCTCCGACTTGTCTTCAACCTCATTTGTAGTGACATGTGCCAAAAAGACTGGACATCCTTTTAGCATGTATTCTTGTGTTTTGGAGTACGAGATAATGTGCAGACGAGCCTCGTATCCCTAGTTGCTTTCATCACCATGAACAATTAATGTTTTATTTCCCCAGGGGATACGAACGATCTTTTTGGCACACACAATGATTGCTTGGTACTTTGCCAACCAATCCATCCCAATTATAGCGTCGAAACTACCAAGTTCTACGGGCATTAAATTTATGTTGAATGGGTGGTTCAGGAGATTTAATGTGCAACCCCTAAGGATAGTGCGACATCATAATAGTGATCTAAGGTAAATGGCGTGATATCCATTTGGGAACTAAATGCAGTAGACACAAAACTCCTATTGGCACCAGTATCAAATAATATAGAAGCATAACGGTTGTTGAGAAGGAACGTACCCGTCACGACGTTGGAGTCTGGGTTTGTCCCTACACGTCTTAATACATACACTTTGGCTGGAGCCCTGTCATTACCAACTTGATTTCCACAGTTTTTGTTGTTCTTCAGCTTCGGGCATTCCCTCTTGTAGTGTCCTTGGACTCCACACTCTAAGCAAGTAGGTTTCTGGCCTGACCCAGTGCCCCTTTGATTGTTAGCATTGTTGGCATTTCCCACACTCCTACAGTCACGAGCAAAATGGCCAACTTTGTTGCATTTATGGCATTTTGGAGCACATGGACCGTCATGGTGATAGTTGCATTTAGCGCATAGGGGTTTAGATCCCCCGTATGGCTTCTTTTCACCAGTCCCTGCAGTATAGGCCCTGCCAGTGTTCTGCCTCTTGTTCTGTTGTTGTTGGTTTTGATTGTTTCGGGAAGTGTTTTCAAACTTCCTTTTGTTCTCAGCCTGTCTTTCAGCAATAGTGATGACTTTCTTATCCATTAGTTCAGTGGCCATTTCAACAGCCTCTTGCATGGTTTTTGGTTTTGATGCTACAATGTTTCCATGGATCATGTCGGGTAATCCGCCGACGTACCTTTCAATCTTGTCAGACTCCTCCGGAAACATCCTAACACACAGCAGTGCTAGTTCCTGGAAACGTTGGTTGTACCCTATCACATCAGTACCCTTCACTTTCAAATTCCACAATTCAGCCTCGAGCTTTTTCATCTCGTTCCTCGGACAGTACTTGTCAGTCATCTTCTTTCTCAGATCGGCCCAAGTCATTGCATATGCAGCATCATGACTGACAGTCATAACATGGGAATTCCACCATGTTAAAGCACCTGCTAGAAGAGTACAAGTGGAAAATTTAACTTGATTTTCCATAGGGCAATTGCTTATACGGAAAACAGTCTCCATCCTTTCTAACCATTGAATTAATTCAACAACTCCCTCAGTGCCTTTGAAATATAGAGGTTTGCACTTCATAAAGTCTTGGTAAGTGCATTCTCGAATAATGCGTTCAGTCCTTCTGCCATCCGTTCCCGAAGTGTGGCTGTCATCACCATTCCTGTTTGCATCTCGTGCTGCCAAAGCGGTAGAGACACCTTGGTCAATCATTGCCTGAAGTTGGGCATTAGTGACCGATGTGGTGGTGGTTGCTGTTGGGGCTGGGGTTGTTATGACCGGTGTTGGCCTTATGGCTCATTTTGGTGCCATTTTCTTCAATCACAAGAAAATACAATTCCCGTTAGATTTCATTAAATCATAACCATGACATGACATATACATGATAAATAAAGTGAGATCACATCACACAGTGAAATATACAACTGAATTGTAATTGACAATGATATAACCAAATCGACATTCATTCATAAACAAATTCGATTACAAATGTGACATAATATAACCATTCCATATATAAATTGGAAAACAGACATGAATGGTCCAGATACAAAATGATCATAACGTTTAGGTTACAAAATAAACATAACAACCTAAAGCCTTACTAGCCAGGATTAAACCCGTAATACTTGGTAGTCTATATACAAAATGACTAGCCATAATATGATCTAATCTATGAACTGCTACCAGCCTCCTCTGGCAGCTCTAGTTGTGCAGGACCTCCAACGGGTCCCTGCTGTCCCTGTAGTACGATAACCTGTCCCTATAGTGTTGTGACCTGTCCCTGTAATGCTGTCACCTGCCCCTGCAAGGTGGTCACCTGTCCTAGTAGTGGAGTCACCTCTCTCTGTAGAGACTGCATAACTGTCAATGTCTGTATAAGCTGCTGCTATCGGATATGATCAGCTGTCCTCAACTCTCTCATCTCTACAAATCTCCTCTGGTCTGCCTTTAACATCTCTGAAATCACAGCCTGTCTCCTACGATCAACACCATGCAACTCTCTAATCTTTGACATCTGAGCCAGTACTGTAGTGCGCGGTGACATAACCTCTTCGGGGGCAAGATCACTCGCATCCATCGATCGCCTCCAAGCCTCTCTGGACAATCTAGCCTCTGTCTCTATCTGATGATGTGTATATGCATGTGCTCGTCTATCTCTAAATAACATATTGAGCCGACCAGCCAATAACTGTCTTTGACTCTACTCGTCGTCTAACCTCGTATAAACCTCATCCATGTCCTGCCTAACCCTAGTCTCAAATGCTACCACATGTCGACCCAACTCCGTGTCAGTACTAACTGGTGCCCCCTAAAGGGTCTCAACTATCTCGTCCCACGAGTCGGTGATCCCATATCCAACCTCTCTCTTCAGATCACGCCTAATCTCCCTATCCATAGTAGCTACAAAGCCATAGTCTGCCCTAAGACCTCCAGCCGGTCTAGCAGCAGCAGCAGATGAGCTCTCTCCTACCTCGTATCCAGGACCAAGAACAATACCTAACCTCTTCCGAGGTGGTAAGGTAACCTCGGGTATGTCCTCCCTACGACTAGTAGAGGGTAGTAGCAATGGTGGTGATGAAGTAGGAACTGATATGGGCAAGGGTGGTGGTATCCCTAATGATGGTGCATCTGGTCTAGTAGGGGAGAGTATAAAGGGTGGTGATAATGGTAGAGAATAGGAAGTAGACGCGACCTCAGCTCTCATCCGGATCATCGCAGCTCGATAGCCCAATGAACGAATAGGGCTAGGAGGTGGTGTTGGTGATAACACAGGTGAGGGTGGTGAAAGTGGTAGCGATGGAGAAGGTATATGGGGAAGTGGTGAAGACCATGGGGAGAGTAGTGATGATGGTGGGGTAGATATAGCGAGAAGTTTGGCAACCTCTGCATCAGACCATAATGGTGTAGGTACTAGAACTGGAATAGAAATCTTAGCTGTCACACGATATGCAGGGTGTGGTGGTGGTGTGGCCGCACACTCATTAGTCTCGAACGGCTCTGTCTCTTCCGCAGATAGGGCCTGATCAGTAGCTGGTAAAGCAACAACTACAGAGTCGGCAGGAGCTAGGTGCTCCTCCTCCTCATCATCGGCCTCGATGTCCATGTCATCATCATCATCATCCTATGATGACCCTTCCTCGTTATCTTCGTCATCTCCTCCATCGGCAGGATAATCGATAGGATCCTCCTCGGGGTCCTCATCGTCATCCTCCTCCGGGTCCGCCACAGGATCAGACACCGGGACATAGTTAGGTGACTGAGCAGTAGGTGAGGCATCCTTAGCACCTGGCTGATCCTCAGCAATAATCTCATCATCAGTATGCTATGGGCCTGGAACATAGTCTAGCGAAGGTGGTGCCTGCTCTGGCTCCTCAAGGCCATGCACGTAATCTGGAGAGGGTAGGGCCTGAAGAGCGGCCTCCACATATGGGTCCTCTAGCATCTCAGACAGCTCAAGATACTCGTGATCATCGGCTCTCGGTGATCCTATGTCTGATAAATCCTCAAATGGGCTAGAAACCTCCGTGTATGTAATCCCCGATTCATCCGAATCTGACATGACTGAATCTGAAAATTCAAAATAGCTTATATTAGTATTTAATATAAGACTCTTATAGTAATATACATTTATATCATAACATGTATATCAAATATGAATGCCTCTAGACCAACCAACTAATGCAACAAGTAGTGTATGCATGAATGTATGCATATATGTATGTCCCGTGTAAAACCCCTTTGTATGAATTCAATGTTTGAAATTGGTTATAGTCCAGCAAAAACATTTGACCTGGTTCTCTATAACCTTGGCTCTTGATACCAATCTATAACACCCCCAAATTGGGTCGCAGCGGAATAAGGGTCCGGGGCGTGTTACTTCATAGATCAATAACACAAGATGTATATAGAACGACCAAAAAGTCGTTTAAAACTGATACATTGTGATTTGAACAAATATTTGATACAAATACCCGGAAGCTGTTAACTTGGTTCCTGGTTATTTATTACAAAGATACTAGTTCACACCACGTGAGTTTCCCAAAACATATTACACCATATCTTTTAGCATGACATCCCCAAAACAAAATCCACCAAATGTACCCTTGCACCTCGTGCTTATGTCCCCTGAAAAACATTGCTTTAAAAACGTCAACAATAATGTTGGGAATTCAAGGTTTGATAAATCATAATATTTGTAGTCACATGATTTCCAAAGTGCATGATAATGCAAACAGATGCAGCATCATATAAATGTAAATTACATTGCCCTAAGAGCCATGATACTGAAGCTCAGACACAAATGAATACCATATAAATGGCCTACATTGCCCGTGATGATGTTCTAACCCGCAACATCCTATGTTTGACATGGTATACGTTCGTTTGCCCAGTGATAGCTAATCACCCAACGGGGATTCAATTCCCAATAGGATCTATTCATAACATTCGCGGCTCACATTCAGTAATTGACAGTTCATATAATGGCTCGAGCATGAGTTATCGTTACTTAGGCAACACGTAAATCTAATATGAAACTTAACCAGCTTGTGTCCAGTTGTATAAGTACTAAACACTTTGATTATTTATAGGTCGTATAGCTCATCATACTATCGTTCGGGCTATCATAATTAAGAGGTCATGTAGTGAACGTATGAGGAGCTAGGACACTTTAAATCGTAAATCCAACAACTCGTCGATACGCCACCCCGAAGAGGCCTCATTATGAAACTCCCTAGTAATATAGCACTTTGCTTAATACCACATATAGGTCTATATAGTTCAATCACCATCTAATTGTTTTGGTAAAATTGTGTTTAATAAGTTAAAACGTTTATAATTACCGTTGTAGTAAAACTGGCGTAACTTTCGCGTTTTAAGCCCGATTTTGACGTTTCTTATGCCCACGCTTTCGTATTAGGACGAGTTATCATAATTTGACATTTTCATATTTTTGACCCTCTGATGAACAGTACTTTTTACTGTTCACACCAGTTATAAAGTTATTTTTATAGTTTTAATTATCGTAAAACCCGTAAACGTCATATTTTATTCGTTATAGCTCCGTTTTTAGTGATTCTTTCGAGCACGTTCTCGTAATTGAAAGTTCTACTTATTTATGAGGTTTACAAAAATAATTATTTCTGTCATGAACAGTAACTTTTATAAAAATAGTTTTATAAAAGTATTAATTGTCGTAAACTCGCGAAATTCATAACTCGTTCGTTATTAATTGAAAAATTACGATTCTTATCATTTTGGAATCCTAAACATATGTATAATTTGTTAAAAATACCAAACTTGCTGTTTGAATAATTTTTATAAAAAAGTTTTTATAAAAATTCTTTTACGACTCCGTTTATTAACGTATAACTTGTTTTTACCGTATCTTTTTCGTTATTAATCCGTTTTTCAAGTTTCTTACATGTCCGGATTCGTCTTGAGATGTAGTATTTTATAAAAATATAAAATAAATATATTTATTTTCGAATTTTGGACAGAAAGTTTGATTTACTTTGCTAAGTCTATATTTAACCTTGTTTTTATACTTTCCCAGATCCTATTGATTTACCCAGATCCTATGTTTTATAGACTGATCCGAATCTGAACTAGGGCCTAGTTTTAGGTTTTAGGGTTAGAACTAGATTAGGTTTTTTTTAGGGTTTCTAGGATTTAATTCATGTATAATGATGTTATAATGATGAAATAGGATTTGTAATGTTGTAAATTAAGTATTTACAACTTATTTGATTAATGGTTTAGGTTTAAAACGGATAAAAACCAAGAAACGGGTTATGGTTTAGAAACTAGCTCGGTTTAGGGTTTCTTGTTTTGATTTCATGGAATTTTATGAAATGAGAATGAATATGGAATGTAAATGAAGTTCATTACTTGCTTTTAACTTGTACTTAATAGATTGTAAGGAATTCCTTAGGAAAACGGAGGTAAAACGGCTATTTTGGATGTCATGCTTAATGACTTATACATTGAGCTTTTAAGGACTTGTACTTTGACTTAGAGGAAGTTTATATTTCAAATGGGATGTTATGTTACTTGTACATATGCTTTAGTAGCTTGTACATTCATTTTAGATGTTAACTCTTCATGGAATTAGGGTTTAGAGGTATACGATAACGGTATAATGCCCGTCTTGATATAATGTTGCAAATCGTACATTATATAAGTAATGTACTTTGTAAAAATGATATTATGATATTGACTTGTCATGTTATGATGTTTGCTTGACATATATGAAGATATGATTTACATAGGTAGGTTGCGTGAGCTCGTCTACTTTAGTTATGCAAGTTACATTGCATATTAAGAGATTAAAGCAAAAATTTCCCTGGGAAAAAGTGATATATTATATAACAGAGAGATATTACATTGGTGAAAATTTCGAGTTGTTATAAAAAGATCCAGTGTTTATAAAGTCTTCAGCAGATAACTCAAAGGTGTCTATACAGGTATTAATAAACCTAAGTTATCTGAAGCTGAAGATTGTACTTTGTCAAATCATGATACTGGTAAGGTACCCTTAAATGAGTCACAAAGAAACACAACTGACCATTCCGTTGTTGTCTCTGACTCTTCGGTGACTGATTATGATTCAGCGGATGAATCTTTAGTCTGTAGCACCACCTTCTTCCACTAGAGAAGTTGACCGGTGTTGAACCTGTTTCTGGACCAAAGACTATCAAATCAATTTTGAAGTTAAAATCCACATTCAAAGCTGAAACTTTAAAAGGTATCATAATAAATGAACCTTCCTCAGCTCTTGCTAGAGGCAACAAAAGTTCTTCAGCTTCTAAAACTAATTCAGCTCCTGCTGGTAAGTTAAAGAATGTGAAAATGGAAGATGATCCTCCTTTAGCTACTGTAATGAAAGAACTTAATGAACTAAAATTACAAATTAGAAAGAATAAGTCATCTTACATAAAAAACAAGAATTCTCAACAGGTTCCTCCCAATGCACTTCAAAACAAATACAAAACTCAATTTAAAATGAATTGTGAACAATGTGGAAAAAAAATCATCTCTCTAAGAATTGTTATGAAGTCTTGCTTTGTAAAAAGTGCAAGAGAACTAATCACAGAACACGTGATCATGCTGAATTTATGTCTTCCATGAATATAAATTAGTATCATACTTGTCAAAGTGAATCTTCCTCAAGATCCAGACCTTCAAGGCCAGCAATACCATTTCCTTCCTGCATACATTGTGGATATAATGATCATAAATATGATGATTGTGTATACTGTCCCATATGTGAAATATGTGGAAGCTATGATTATGATACTCATGGTCATAACAATATTATTTCTCTAAGAAGAGGAATCAAACTTAGAAACCCTCAACATGTCACAAAGAACTGTGAAACATGTGGTAGCAATGTTTATACCACATCTAATCACAATGACATTGAGTGGTTCAGGAAAAGAGAAGCTCTTCAAGCTAAGAAAGCTAAGTCTTTCAAAGTAATGTAACATCAGGGAATCTTTTTCACTTTTTAACAATGGTCGTTCAAAACATATATCAAGGATTACCTGCCCAAATATGGGATGTACCAGGACATGAAGGAATGTATGGAAATAACTCTACATACACCACTGAAGGTTATGGTTATGGTATAGTTTTCAAAAGGGAGGGAAAGTGAATGTTCCACAACATGAACAGTAAAACACTTTTAGCAACTGAAAATTCTTTATAAAACCTTATGAAAAAAATCAATTGTTATTAAAGCAGAAATCTCACCTGAACAATATGGTCAAGATGATCAAATTGATCACAATGATAAAAAATGATCATCTATTTCAAACTGATGAACTCTTTAATGATGACCATTTTGAACAAAAAAACAACAAAACACACCAATGAAAACCAATTCATTGATAACCTCACAAAACTGAAGACATTCAGATCTCTGAACTCTTATCCTTTCCAAATAGAAGATACTTCACCATATGATACAATTCCAATTCCTTTCAATAAAGGAATAATATGGCATTGTAATCATAAGGCAATAATGCTTGATTTAATCATCAATTGCATAAATGCATAAATCATGATAAAATCCTGCTCCAGTTGCAAGAATTGAAGCAATCAGGATTTTTCTTGCCTTTGCCATATTCATAAACTTCATATTTTATTAAATGGATGTCAAAAGTACATTCCTCAATTTTAAACTAAAAGAATAAGTTTATGTCAAACAACCCTCAGGTTTTGGGATGTAGTGAATTCCTCAACTATGTCTGCAAATTAAACAAAGCCCTTTATGGACTTATACAAGTTTCAAGAGCATGGTATGAAACCCTCTCAATCTATCTCACTAAATACAATTTTGTAAGAGGTATGATAGACAACACTCTGTTTATCTATAAAACTCAAACAAATGTGATTTTGGTACATATTCATCTTGATGATATTATTCTTGGGTCCACCAACACAAAGGTGTGCAAACAGTTTGCTAAACTAATAACTCAAAGATACGAAATAAGCATGATAGGTGTCCTCACCTACTTCCTCGAATTTCAGATTGAACAATCTGAAAGAGGCATTTCAATTAAGAAAGAAAGATATGTCAAAGATCTGCTGAGAAAGTATGACAAAATTGGTTCATCAGTGAATACTCTAATTGTGCCCCCTAACATGTTAGGACCTGATCTCAATGGCAAAGTTGTAAATGAGTCTTAGTATAAAGATATGATTGGATCACTAACGAAACTAACTTTAAGAAGACCTGACATTTAATTCTTAACTGGTCTCTATGCAAGGCATCAAGCAAACATAAGGAATCTGACCTTATTTCTGTTAAGAGAATTATTAGGTACCTAAAAGGTACTCCCAGTCTTGGTCTTCAACATCCAAAATGTTTAGGTCTTGACCTAAAAGGATATTGAGACTCTGACTACACTGGATGCAACATGAACAGAAAAAGCACTTCAGATGCTTGTCAGTTGCTAGAAGGCAAGCTTGTTTGCTGAAGTGCGAATAAGATGCAATTTGTAGCTATGTTCTTAGCTGAAGCTGAAGATATAGCTGCTGCTGGATGTTGTGCCAACATACTATGGATAAAGAGTCAACTCACTAACTATGATATCATATATGAAAAGGTACCCATAACAATCCAATTCTGCACTCAAAAAAGCTTATTGATGTTAGATCAAGAATCATACTCTCAAAGGGGACATTAAATTTCATTTCATTCCTACTCAATATCAACTTGTTAATATCTTCATCAAGCTTCTGGATAAGCCATCTTTCAAAAGATTGATTGATGAACTAGGTATGCTGAACATTGATTCAAAACCTGAAGCTTCAGTACTGACTGAAGAAAACTGAAGGTTCAATGCTTTTATCCAAAATGAACAAATTTTCATATGTTAGTGTCAGTTCAATTTTTGCATACAACCTTTAGCTTGCTTAAGTGATGTAACTTAGCAATCACATAGGTCTCATTCATGGATTTGCATGAGCATGTATGATTTTGTCGCCTTTGCTGAAGCACAAATATTGGTTAAGTTAAGAACTAAACAAAACTGGTTCATTTTCTTCCGTTCAGTTTATAAAATGATTTTATCTAAGTCTTCAGCTGTCTCTTGAGTGAAGTAACTGAGCAATCACATATGTCTCATTCATGGATTTGCATGAGCACTTGTGGTTTTGTCACCTTCGCTAGAAGATTGATGATAATGATGATTACAATAATCAGTTCAGCACAACATGGCATCAAACCTGAACCTAGTTTAGCTTCTTTACATCAATCACAAGGTCAGTTTCAAAAACAAAAATTATTTTCAAAATAAAATAATTTTATTAAGTGATTTCTTACAAGAGAAGTTGACTAATTTAAATTTTTTATAAAAAGATGAATTTTAAACGTTCGAATGACCTCACCTTTCTCTCACCTAATTTTAACTGTGCACAGATGGTTGTACACTGTCCTAAGCATTAGAAGCATGTTGAAAGGACTTTCATTAAATACAAAGTTTCACACACATGTTAAAACCAAACCCTAAAACTTCTCACAAATACATAACTTCCATTTGGTAGTTATCAATTCCTCAAAAGAAAAAGTGAAAAGTAACAAATCATATAAACCCATTTCACCATTCATAAATCACTTCTTAAAAGAACAAATCAATTCACTAAGAACACACACACAAAACCTCAAAACTAATTAAATCATCAAAACCCTAATCACATCAAATGGAAAACCAAGAACAAAATCCTCCACAACAAGAACAACTCTTTGTTACTGCTAAACAAGTAGGCTTCAATCTTAAAGATATCATCCTCAACACAAACAATGAGGTTGCTCTTCTATACCCAGAACACACTAACCATGCTTTTTTCAAATGTGTTTCTGATTTCATTTCCAAATGCTGCCTTAGAGAACTATTCACCAGATCCTCAAACATGTATAAGGAATACCTAGCCGAGTTTTGGTACTCGGCTAAAACCCTTAAAAACTCTATGGTCTCTTTCTCTGTCCCCACTACTAGTATCTATGGCGAGGTAGGGGTAAACACCTTTAGGAATGCCATTGGTGCACATTACCTTCCTCACTCTAGAGAATATGTTGCACCACCATCTATCGACATAGTTAGGCCATGGTTTGAAACAATCGGGTAAAGAGAAACTATTCCTGTTAAATGGACTCTCAAAAAGAGTCTTTTTCCTCCTAAGTGGAGATTATTGATGCCACATATTATCCAGTGTTTAGGAGGTAAAACAAGAGGTTTTGATCAGATTACCAACAAAGATGCCATCATACTGTATAGTCTAGCAAATGGGATCAACATTGACTACGCCAATATCTTTTGGAAGACATCATCATCAAACTGAATAAGAGACATAGGGAAAAGGTTATACCTTACACTATATTTCTATATCTATTGATGATGCACAAGATGAAGGAAGGCTATGGAGATGGTGAAGTAACACCCTATCCCACTCAAGTCTTTAGTGTCAATAATTGGGCACTGAAACCCAACCAACCTAAAGAACCTCTCTTCACAAACCACATGTTGGCTATCTTCAATACAGCTAAGCCAGTGGTATTTAAAGCTCCCAATCCCTCTTTCAATGCTGAGAGGGTTCCCCAAGGCACAAAGCTTGGAGCTAAACCTGAACACAAGAAGCATTTAACTTCTTTAAAACAACCCTTTGTGTCTAGCAAAGAGGCAATAAAAGGTGGGTCCTTTAAAGAACCCACCAGTTCTAAAACTGGACATTCTAAGAAAAGAAAAGTATCCAGCTTGGCCATGGACTCAAACCCAAGCCAGCCTATAGTTTCTAAACCTGTGGATACTGGAATGCATAAAGAGGACCATCAAGTAACTAGTGGCCCAGCCTTTTTAGGGGTCACTAGTGAAGCAAGAGCCAACCCTCAGCTTAGTAGTGGTATGTCAACATTTAATTTAAATAAGCCTATTTATTCAACATCTTTCATTATTCTCTCTGAGTCTATATCTAGAAATGATGCTTTAGCAATTTCTATAGCTGAAGCTGATCTTGGAAAATCTGCTCCTAGTGATTTTGTACCTCGACAACAGGGTATGAATGAAGGGACCAAAAACACTTCATATGATCACTTATTTGTAGGTACTGACCCACATGTTCTTGCAGACAAAACCTAATTTGTTAGTGAAGGGTTAGAAACTGTCCGCACTCAACCCACAATAGGAAAAGGGGCCAGCTCCATTGTTAAACAGGTTAAGGAAGATGAAGCCTCAAGAACAATCAAATTAGAAGATCTAGCAAAACTGGTGTCAAGTGTTCAGCCAAGCTTCAAAGACCTGGATTCACCTGAAGATGATCCTTCATTGTTATTGATGATAAATGAAGATGAGGAGGCAGACGAAGTTCATGCTACTACAAATGTTAAAACTGAAGATAGTTTAGTTCTTAAATCCTCATCTCCCAGTCTTCTCAAATTCATGATCTTACCAACCAAGTCATCATTCTCTAGTCTCAAAAGCACAAACTAGAACTTGAGAAGAACAAAGCTAAAGCTTAAGCTACTCTCCTTAAAGCTCAAACCTCCTTTCCCAATATGGGACAACTCAATGAGTTTCTGGTAAAGTCTCTACAAACTGAATTCTCAAAGATTTTATCTGCTCATGACTTTAGTAGCTCACTACCAACTGAGCTAAAGGATCTTCCCTCCAAGTTCAATGAACTGACTAAAGAAGTAAAAGGGTTAACGAAACAAGTTCATAAATTGGAGATTGAGCTACTAGGAGATTTGAAAGAAATTCCCTCCAAACTAGAAGAATTTACAAAGCTGTCACAAGTCTTACATCACAAGTTGCTAAACTGAAGACACTTTAGTGGGAACTGCCAGTTGAATTTCTTTCTGTGCCATCACAAATTGAAATGGTTCAGGCTAAACTAAAAACCTTGGATGCTCTACCAAGTCTACTTAAAAAAGTTACAAATGCCTTGAATCAGTTTTCTTATTACATTGCATCAAAGAAAACTAGAGATACAAATGTTCCTGTAGTAGGCCAAGCTGGCACTCAACCCGTTGAGGGGGAGAAGAACACAAATCAAGCCACCATCTCTCAGTTATTTCAAAGAAAAGATGCAAAGAATGCAAACCTGACCAAACAACAATCAAAACCAATTCCCCCAATCATCACAACCACTACTCAAATGCAATCTCCTTTCCAAAGTCTACCAAAAAGTTCATCTCAACCTGAGGGGGAGCATATCAAGAAAGACAAGGGCAAAAGGCAATGTCTTCAGAGGAGGTTGAGAAAGAAAGTACTAGTAGTGGTTCTAATGATGATGATTAAACTCATGCGACTGGCTCTATGGTAAAATCCTTTACAACAAAGAAATTAAAGAAGTTTGATTTTATCACTGAAGATGGAAAGCATATCCATCTAACTGAAGAACAAATCAATCAACAAAAGAAGATAGAGGAAGAGGCTAAAGCTGAAGTAGCTAAACATGAAGGGGAAGTAAGGAAAAGTGGTAAACAAGTACTACAATGATAAGTTATAGTATGACAAATACTGTGACAAAATGCTCAATAGAAGATGTAGGAACCCGTAATCACTTACACTTCATACTAGGAGCATGAATTAAACAAGAAAAGAGAAGGAAGTAGGAAGAAGTTTAGAGAGAGAAACAAGAGAGAGAAAGTAAAGAGATGGTTGATTACTTACAAGTGTGAACAATACAAATGAGAACCAACATACTCTCCACACTTGGAGAGGGGTTTAAATACCCTTAACTAGGTCGTGGGTTTTGGACTTGGGTCGGGCTCGGGTTTACTTTGGGCTTTAGCCTGATACACATATAATATTAGATTAATAAACAACCCCGATTACCCTTTCTAGCCTATTACAACATATAATTAAGTAAATACCGAACTTTCGTAATTAGTAGCCGAGCTTCCTTGTTCGACCTAATATTTTAAGGCTAATAGAAGAGCTGAATCAAGAATCACCAACTGTGATGTCTTGACCAAAAAGGGTCCAATTACACTTAAAATGTATAGAGAGGATGGTACAAGTGAAGTTATTCCCAACTTCAAATACAATGATCTGCACCTTGGTGAATGGAGAGAAGTAGTAAAAGCATGTCGCAATAGAGCTAGAAAAGGATGGAAAACCATCTATGGCCAGATACAAACAAGAATGGACTACTTACACATAACTAAAGCTGAACTAGGCATAAACTTGGATATTCCTCTAAGTGAACAGGACTCTCTCGACAAATTAAATGATCTTGCAAACAAGAAGAGAAAACATGATGATGACATCCATGACTAATTTAAAGCAAGCTAAAGGCTTAAGTCAGCAATTCAGTATAAAGATCATTTACCTGGTAATGTGCTAAACAAACATGTCCTTGGTATGGTCATGTTCAACTCTTACCATAGACAAGATTTTGTTACCATTGAAGATCTAAAAGATTTCTCGAATACCATGCTATACACTATACAAGAAATCTTCTTCAGACGTCATCAAGGTCCTGGACCGGATGATCATGCCAGGACCTTCAGCTCCATTCTGCTTGCTGAAGTTAATAATAGAAACCTAAATCCACTCAAGCAGATAAGAGTCATTGAGCAGCTGAGGTAGTAGAATGTAATCTTTTGTAATAACTTTATCTTTTGTAAATGTATTGTAATGAAAATTAGAATGAAAGGTTATCAGTTTGTGTTGTTCAATTTATATCAGTTGTGTAAGAAGAAGTTGTTTTACTCGCTTATAACTAATTTTAACTTAGGCTATTTGTATATTCAAATAGGGGGAGATTGTTGGGTTCAGTTCCTGAGCCCTTCAGCCTTTTAGTAGATTTAAACATAAAATCCCCTAAGTGTTATTCAAGCTGAAGTCTTTCAGTTTGGGTCGCTGAAGTCTCTTTAGCGTCAGCTCTTTAGGTCCTTAGAAGATTAGGAAGTATCTTTACTTTAGTGTATGCAGCGGTACAGAAACTAAAGAAGGTCTTTGAAAAGAGCTTCAGTTCAGCTTGGTTGACAATTCCAAGCTGAATGTTGTCTGTCTCCTTAACAGAAGATTGAAATGTTTGTTTCACTTCTAGAAGGTTTACAAGGCAGGAAAAAGATTGCTTTATGTTAGAAGGAATAAAGCAATCTCCTTGGGAAAAGGTGCTTCTAAAGTTGGTATAGAAGTACAACAACTTTCCTCAAAGGATTGTACCTGCTACTTTAGAGCACGTCTACATTAACTGGTATCTTAACCACCCATTGGATGCATGACACGCGTACTAGGTAAACTTGTAAACCCCAATCCATTTTCCTATAAAAGGAAAGGGATTCCCAGAGTAAATGTTATCTCTTCTAATTAATGTGATACACATTGAAGAGTTCATTTATCTCTCAAACAAACTGAACAGTACTACTAAAGCTGAAGCTTCAGTTTAGTCATATGTAGTTTGTTTTCTTACTCTCTTAACTTTGGTTAGAGTTTAAGTTTGATGAAGATAACACCCCAATTGTCATTCAACCACCTTGCTATTTTGCAAGCAAGGTGTGTCATAGATTCTTTATTTGATTCTAATAAGATCCTATACGTTGAAAAGTACTTTTGTGTGTTTTAAACTCGTTCTTTATATTCTTCATATATATCTGTTTAAAGCTGACTTTGTTGCCATGGAATCTGATTATTTTAATTTGATAAACCCTATATCAGATTCCAAGGGACCAACACTTTTAATTTCAACCGTTTAGTTAAATCGCGTAAACTAAAAATCAACAATCAATGTAAACCGACATCATATAAATAAAAGTTTACGTCAAACAAGTGTTATATAATTATTTCGAAAATAATTTATAAATTTTCATATTTTATTTTTATAAGTTACGTAAAATATTTACGTTTTGCATTTTGGAACCTTTTTGCATGCATGTTAACCATTCTACCTATCTACACTCAACCAAATACCCAAAATTATACTCAATACCTAAAATTTTATAATTCTTACACAAAGACATCACCAATTCCGATCCTATGTGTATTCATATATACAAAATAATACAAAGTTACTTAGTTGAAAACCATGTGCTAGTTTTAGCCACATTTTCAAAGGTATCTTACAAGATCTATCAACTACCTTACAAGACTACATCCCCTTCCATACCAATCATCTTCCAACCGTCCTCCCCTCCCCCAATTCATGGATTGTGTAAGGATTTGTTCCCTTAATATTTTGTGTATATAAAGACCAAGCAACTAGTTCATCACTTCACTTCTCACTAGCAAAAAACAAACACTCTCTCCCTTTTCCTTCTTAGAAGCCCACAACTCAAATAAGCTTGCAAAATAATTTATAGTTTCCATTTTTACAATATTACAAGCATACAAGTATAATCAAGGGTATAATCTAAGGTGTTTCAAGTGGATTTACAAGATTAGGGTTTCTATTTTAAGCAAGGGTTTTCAAGATCAAGTTAGGGTTTTTATAATCAAGATTTGGGGTTTTTATAAGGATTTTAGGTTTAGAATCAAGATCTAGGGTTTCTTTTTGATCATCCACTTTGTAAGCATGCTACATTCATTCTTTTAATTTTCATACATTTTGATTATGTTTATTCATGTTTCTATACATACATTATTTATTTTTACATATAAACATCTTGGTTATAAAGTTATATCACCAACTAGTGGACTTTTATAAACATTTTCAAAGAAATCAAGAACACTACATACTTATGATTATTAAACATGTTAACAAGTTTATTATCCACAAACTAGCTTATTTAGTTTGCAAGTTATTTCATTATATTGTGTAGTGTTGGATGGGATTAGGTTTGTGGATGATTGTGATTGTGGAAGGTGATTGAAATATATAGACTAGTAGTTTTGTGGTATAAAAATGGAGTAGAAATATTAGACGAAAAGTATTTAACATACCCCTTAAGGACAACAGCTTCTAAGCTATTAGTTACAGACTTTTTGTCGAGCCAAAACCTTAAAAATATGTTAGTTCATCTCAATACGATTCCGTGCATATAATGAACACTAAAAACGGACTTAAAACAAATAAGTTATGGCCAAAACTAGATTTGAAACAATACCGGCAAAGCAGTTTTTCGGCATGAATCAGGAAGTTTTATAATTCGTGTTTTTGAGGGCTTTCAGGTCTGAATCGGCTTAAGTATACAACTAAAAACATACTTAGAATGATTTTTCGCTTTAACATCACGAGTTTTGAGGTCTAAAAATGTATAACGAAAGAGTAAAACCAAACCAAACATGGACTATTTTTCGGAAAGTGTCATAAATATTTCTGCACTATTTTTACATGTTACCAAAGATGTGAATAGTAAAACGAGTTTTTAGACGTTTTCGGGTCTGTTTGGACTATAAAAACACTATAAAAACTTTAGGAAATAATGTAGCATTACTTATATAATATTTATACGCGGTTTAAAACCTTATAAATATTATTTTATGAATTAACTAAACTATATATATATATATATATATATATATCGTCGTTGCAAAAATAATAAAAGCGGTAAACTTAACGTAAACACTATTTCGATTTATTAAAGTTAAACACAAACTATTAGGTGGTGATATAACTATATAAAATAAATTGTTGTGTTTATTTTAAATACATTATTCTTACACGACCTATAATTAATTAGGCTGCATTCCGGATTATTTGTGACGATTACCTTGTTGATTTTTGCGATAATCAATACTTTTACTAGAGGTGAGTTTATAGCCCCACTTTACTTGTTAAAAACACTTTACAAATCTCAGGGTGAGATACATGCCATGTTTTACATTTGGACACAAGTACTCTTTTAAACATATTACGAGTTGCCTAAGTAGTGATAACGCATTATGCCCACTATCATGAACTGTTAATTACTTGGTGCAAGCGCGTGTGGTATAAATAGGTATATTTGGGATTGACATCCCCATCCGGGTAAGTCATACTTACTTATCAAACGGACGAATATCATATAGGATTTTAGATGTTGCGGGTTGAACATCTACACTGGTATATTAGTGCATAAATATGCATACATACATAGTTGTAGCTTTAATGTCATGAGCTTAGGGCAATCGTAATTAAATTTTGTGAATTTGTATGTGTTACATTATTTCACGCATTGAACTATTGCGGTCCTACATTTATACTTACATAAACCTATGAATTCACCAACTTTATGTTGACGTTTTAAAGCATGTTTTTCTTAGGTAATTAAGTGCATGCTACTTGGTTAGTATTTGGGGAAGCACCATTTCGAGTCACATTTTGGAGTCTCATATCACGAAAGATTTACTGCATTACTTTTGGACATTTGTTTATGTATTTAAATTTTTTTACGTTTTTCACATTGGTGAACTATTAAAGCATGGTGCTTTTGTAACAAACTTTGCAATGAAATATAACGTATCTTTCAAAACGACTCATTTAGAGGTCGTTCTCTCATATCTTGTACAATGTATTCATGAAGTTACACTCCCAGACATATTTCCGCTGCGACCCATTTTAGGGGTGTTACAGGTTGGTATCTAGAGCCAAGGTTATAGAGAACTAGGTTGCATGTCTTACCAAAACTATAACCGTTTTCATCAACATTGCATCACATAAAACTTTTCACAAGCATACACACCATTGGATTACACTACCTGCTTACATGACTTATATATATGCTTACCCACTCTTACGTATATTTTTACATTTGTCTTATATACTATACTTACATAAAACCCTTGAATTGTCACATCACCATGACCACACCTTGTCCCATACCTTTTTCTACTACTGCACCACGTGCCGAAGTATTTACTTCGTTTGTCATCATATCTGATTCTGACGATGAGATTACTACCTTACCCATTAGACCCGCACCATCATCACCAAATCGCACACCAGCCTTGTATGGCTACCTACTGGATTCTGGTCACGACTTATCAAATGAGGATATGAGTGAGACTGCTAAGTTACTCCACACCCAGACTGCTTCGACATTAGTTGTTCATCCACCACCTACCCGATCCTTACCTACTAGCTATACCCTTGCCAGTTAACCAGGAAAAGAGATCCTGATGACACTAGGCTACAGAGCAGCCATGAACCAATAGAGAACTGCACCATCATCCACCTTGTATCCACTACTTTCATCATAGTTACCATCCTCATCTCATAAGTGATCCAGACTACTCTCGCCATCACTACCCCATCAGTATCACCACCAACAGAGTATGTTGAGTCAGTTGGGGATAACATAGAGGCTAGCATCTGGAATCTTGATAGGCACCTTGGCCCATAAACAGATATATTAGTGTCATTTGTAGCTTCTTTTGGATTGTATCCTACTAAATTTAAGTAGTACTCGGTTGGTAGCGTTAATGAAAAACTTGTACTCTTTTATTCATGTAAAATGATGTATTAAGTATTAACCTACGTTGTTGGTTATGATTATGCTATTTTATGATGTTAATTTATTTATGACATGGTTGTTTTTTTATCTTACACCTCTGCATGTCGTGGTCTCACTTACATATGTGTTGTGATCATTGCATGTCATGATTTTACCTTAGATGAAATCTTGTTATATATTTTATTCCTTGTGATCTTAAGGAAACAATGACAACTACGAATCAAGGGATGAATTTTGTGGAAATCAAGAAGATTGTAGCCCATCGAGTGGCTAATGCTATTAAGACTATTGCTATCTATAAGACAAAGACCCGCATGGCTCGTGAGTCAATGAGCCAGACCAAATGGCAAGAAGACAAGGTAGTAGAAAATGCTAGCAACAAGAGGAAGTAGGAGGGTAACCACAAGGGAAGCTCTAGCCAACAACAAAACAAAGAGCCTAAAGTGATTAGAGCACACACTGCCGGGCCAAGAAACAAGAAAGGCTATGCTGGAAATCTACCATTGTGTAACAAGTTCAAGTTTCACCACACTGGCCCGTGTGCAACAAAATGTGGCAATTGCAAATGGTTTGGTCATCAAACTAGAGATTGTAGGACCCTAGTATTGAGAGCAAAACAGAGGCCCTCAGTGGCAAAAAAGAAAGCTGAAGTTACATGTTATGAGTGTGGAATTATAGGACATTACAAGAGTGATTGTCCAATATGGAGGTGTCAAAACCGTGTGAACAAGGACTGGAAAGAAAAAGCTCACAAAAACTCTAGTGTCATGGAAAATAATGTTGATGTTTAAGAAGAGACCTCCCCATAATACCTAGTAAAACCTAAGCGGGAACTTTCTTAGACTCTATTTCCTATAGGAATTTATGTTGTACTTTCTTTTGAGTTTTGTTGTACGCATGGATGATTTAAATTCTCTATCAAACTTATGTGTCATGAAAAACCTTATTGATTTTACTCTCTATTTATTTATGCAAGCCATTCCCTAAACTATTATAACCCTTCAAACATTTTTTTACAACTACATTATAAACCATTTCACTACCACATGGTAAACTATTTTACTAATCATCATCTTACTATTATCAAATGAACTAACATCTTATAAAATATTCTACAATTGCTTTATAAACTACTCCCACTTTCATTAATAAACTGTCTTACTATCATTAATAAATCATCTTACTATCGGGTAATAAACCCTCATTTTATAAACTATTTTACTATTGCTTTGAAAACTATTTTACTGTTGTAATAAACTATTTTACTATCATCTAGTAAATACCACCTTATAAACTATGTTCTTACCATCACATAAACCATTTTGCTATTACCTAATAACCTATTTGTTATTACCAAAAAAATTACTATCACCTTATGAAACTTTTGCTAAACACTTATAAATTATTTTGCTAGTATTTTATAAACAAATTTACCATCACTTATAAACTATTCAACTATTGTTTTGTAAACTAAAAGCTATTTCGTCATTATTTTATAAACAAAGTTACTATCATTTTTACAATTTTCTTTCCATCATCTTATGAACTATCTTCTTGATATCTTATGTACTATTTTGCAATCAACTCAAAAACCACGTTACTACCACCTTTTAAATCATTTTGTTTGTAAGAAACTACTTTGTTTGCATCACATGAATTATTTTACTATCACCCCACTAACCATTTAACTATCATCTTATAAACCATCTTATAGTTATCTTGAAAACCATTTGGTTGTCATCTTATAAACTACCTCGTTTCCATCTTGTGTCACACTATAAAACCATTTTCCTACTATATACATAACACTAATTTAATGAAAATGAGCATTGCATCATTAGCCCTTAATTATACATGGCCTGATCACCTATGTATAATTCAGGAAGGACCATGCCATGCTGGTAGTAGTCACCTTAAAACTTTTGTCAAATTCAATCTTCTACTTATATCCTCGAAAAGCAAAATTTTATGTGTGTATCCATAAAACATGTCTGTCATGAGAAATCAAATTAGTAATCATATTGACTAAGTAGACCTTTACACCACCTTACCACATAGAGTTGGCATCATCTTACACCAAATCCTATGTCAAAATGTTGAGACACATCACTAATCACCCTAGGATGATCCCCCAATGAGTTTAGCTGTCATTAAGGTATTCACTAAATAACCCATTCAACGTCGATGTAATACTGTGGGACTTAATAGTTGCAGTGCCATCATAAGTACAAATTCGTTATCACCCTAGAAAGGAAAATGTTATAGTTGACGCTTTAAGCCGAAAGGAACAAATTAAGCTATTACGGGTTCGAGCCTTAGTTATGACTATTGGTTTGGATCTTCCTGCATAAATTTTGAACGCACAGACTGAGGCATGGAAAGAAGAAAACTTCAAGACAGAAGATGTAGAAGGTATGATCAAGAAACTAGAACCCTATGCTGACAGAACATTGTGTTTGGAGAACAAAAGTTGGTTACCATGTTTTGGTGACTTAAGGGCTTTGATTATGCATGAGTCTCATAAGTCAAAGTATTAAATTTATCAGGGTTCTGACAAGATGTACCAGGACATGAAGAAATTATATTGGTGGCCCAACATGGAAGCAGATATTGCCACCTACGTCAGCAAGTGTTTGACATGCTCGAAGGTCAAAGCTGAACACCAAAAACCATCTGGTTTGTTGGTACAACCGGAGATACCAGAATGGAAGTGGGATAAGATCACCATGGATTTTATCATAAAGCTTCCTAAGACATCAAGTGGTTATGATACCATTTGGGTGATTGTAGATCGTCTTACTAAGTCTGCACACTTTTTGCCAATGAAAGAAACTGATAAGATGGAGAGATTGACGAGACTTTACTTGAAAGAAGTGGTATCTAGGCATGGAGTTCCAATCTCTATCATCTCTGACCGAGATGGAAGATTCACATGACAGTTCTGGAAGTCACTTCAGAAAGCTTTGGGTACTCGTTTAGACATGAGTATGACTTACCATCCGCAGACCGATCGTCAAAGCGAGAGAATTATTCAAACTCTCAAAGATATGTTACGCGCTTGCGTAATAGATTTTAGAAATGGTTGGGATAGACACTTGCCACTAGTAGAGTTCTCATACAACAATAATTATCATACTAGCATTAAAGCCACATCATTTGAGGCACTCTATGGTCGAATGTGTCGATCACCTGTTTGCTAGGCCGAGGTCGGAAATGTTCAGCTCACTGGCCCAAAAATTGTTCACGAGACTACCTAGAAGATCATTCAGATAAAGAGCAGAATTTAAGCCGCTCGTGATCGTCAGAAAAGTTATGCCGATGTAAGGTGTAAGCCCTTAGAATTTCAAGTCGGTGACAAAGTCATGTTAAAGGTTTCACCTTAAAAAGGGGTTATCCGTTTTGGCAAACGGGGGAAGTTGAACCTGAGGTATATCGGACCTTTCAAGGTGTTAGAAAAAGTAGGAACCGTTGCTTACAGACTCGAACTTCCTTAACAATTAAGCAAGGTTCATAGCACGTTTCACGTGTCTAATTTAAAGAAGTGTTTATCTGGCGAATCGCTCATGATTCTGTTGGACGAGATCCATATTGATGACAAGTTACATTTCATAGAAGAACCCCGTGGAAATCATGGTCCGAGAGGTCAAGCGGTTGAAGCAAAGTTGCATTCCAATAATCAAGGTTCGATGGAACTCTAGGAGAGGCCTAGAGTTTATGTGGGAACGCGAGGATCAATTTCAGAAGAAGTATCCGCACATGTTCGCAAACCCTGCACTTTTTTTAAATACCATGCCTTGAGCTTTGGGGATAAAGCTCTTTTAACGAAGGAAGACTGTAACAACTCGCAATTTCAGGTCACTTTATGTCAATAAACTCTCAATTAATTATTTTGAGTTTATACGCATTTACTTTTAATTTCAACCATTTAGTTAAACCGCGTAAACTAAAAATCAACAATCAACGTAAACCTATATCATACAAATAAAAGTTTACGTCAACAAGTGTTATATAATTATTTCGAAAATAATTTATAACTTTTCATATTTTATTTTAATACGTTACGTAAAACATTTACGTTTCGCATTTTGGAACCTTTTTGCATGCATGTAAACCATTCTACCTATCTTCACTCAACCAAATACCTACAATTATACCCAATACCTAAAAATTTATAATTCTTACAGATGCGGTCATTGTAGGACTTCAACAAGAAGTTTTACAACTCCCTAGGCAGTGCACCTAATCGTTGTAGTGTATTATAGGCAAGACTCAGGGGTTGTTATCGTTCTCTAGGGGAATAGGCTGGGAAGGCTCGAACAGAATCTAACAGAGGTCTACAGGGTTGAGAGAAAATTATTTTTGTATTTTTTTTATTTTATAGAAAGCAGGTAAAATCATGGTTTGAGAGGTTGGTTTAATTAAACTAATAATTAATAAAATAAATCTAAACTACTTTGGTGATAACTTATATGATAAACGAATGTATTTACTTAATCATGCACTACTCCTTAGATTGCTTCTCCTAATCCTATTGCTTTGTCACACTTGGATGATCTGTGTAAGTATTTCTTAAGTCATGAATGAATTACACGAACCCGCCATCTATTTAATATTCTGTTAAGGCAACGCACAAGTAAGGTAGTATGAAGACTATTACAAGGCCCCTAAGAGTATAATAAATGCAATTGAAATATCTTAAGAGGGATCAACCATATTAGGGGTAAGATAGTATGAAGACTGTTCTGATGGTATCCTTTCTACACACTCGTTTTTCCCTAGACGTCTATGTCAATTTAATTTCTTATGGCTAGTTTTCTAAAGCCTAACGCGCACATTCATCACAAGAATCAACAATAACAAGATCTACAATCTAAGTTTCATGCTGTTAGGTTATCATTTCATCACCTTGACACACAAAATAAAAGAAAAATCTTAGAGAGAGAAAGAGGGTTTAGAGAGAGAAATAAAAGAAAGAAAAATGGTGACTGATGTGTTGTCGTATAGGGTCAATTTATTGATTACTAAGTTTTAAATTTATAATTAGCCGACTTATCCTAAAACAACACTTTAACGGGCAGTGTACCCGATCGGGTGGAGTTTCGTGGTAAGTAGGGTGTCGAACACTAAGAGCGAGGCCGTTAACCTTATATTCTATCAGTATTTTAATTAATCTAGTTAAGTTAATTCTAATTACTTGTTAAACCTATTCTATATACATTTCTAATCGTAATGGGGGGTTTTTAGCATGAGAGACTAGAACAGGTTTTATGGTGACAATAATCAATTCTAAACACAATAAACATGTAAGAAAACAATCAGAAGATAAAAGAGCGGTATAAGCCAAATGATAGAAAACTGTATTAGCCATATTAAATCCGATTAAACGTTGGTTTGTTTATTTAGTGCAATGATTTCTTATCTCTAAGCGACATATCATTCTTAAGACTTAGGCGGGACATCATCCTAAGACCTAGACACGTTGAATCCTGTCACAATTAACGTATCCGCATAAAGCATCCTTTTTAGTTTAATTATAATCTATCTAGGGATTAAAGCAATGGTGATCTTGTCAAACCCTAGCCCATCGGGACTTTACCCACTTACTGTTTGACGGTATTTTATATACTGGTAGTTCACTGTTCAAATCTTTATCAATTAATTAAGAACATACTTGTTGAAATATTACAGGTTACTTGCCGGTCCAACTAAGCTCATAATTTAAAGACAAAGACAGAACATTATTTGTGATCCTATTGGTCCAGTAATTATAAAACATGATATGGAGAGCTATCCCAATATCTAGTTCACTTGTTAGGCGTAACTAGACCCAGTTAAATGATAGGTCGCATATTCAAACACGTAAACAAGTATCATGTGATAAACATAATTAAACATTCAACAATAAATTAAGAAATCGATTTTAAAACAAACCAAACATTAAATCTTCATTAAGATGGCTAATACCCTAGGGTATTAGCCTATAACCATTATAATTATAAAAGCGTGATCAAATAACCAAGGTAAACTAAATGTTTTACCGAACGATACCAAAAATTAAATGATTACAAAAGTATAGGAATTACACGGTGTCTTCTATGGAATCGTGATCGATGCTTAACCTTTGGTTGCTCTTCTTTTCTTCAGAAAATCGTCTTTTATATGTATGGTATGAAGAATATGATTTTGCACACTAAAAACTCATTTTTGAGTCTTCTATTTATAGTGTCTGAAAAAGACTAGATACGCCGTATTGAGCTAGGTCAATACGACGTATTCGGGTGTTTTCCTTGGAGTGCGCACAAAGTTTATAATCAATCAAATATTCATTCCCAAATTATAATTATCTTCGTATCTTTGAATGTCTATCCAGCTGGATACGACGTATGGTAGAAGAGTGACACGCCGTATTGGAAATTGTTTGTACATGTTTTCGTATGAAAAGTTAGCGCTGATACACCGTATCTCTTTTTGTGGATACGACGTATTGGCCAGAATTAAGCAATCTTCAAATATCATCGTTTTAGCTCCAAAATATGCGCCTTATAGCATGTCTTCACAAATCACTCCTTAATTACTGCAAATAACACTTTTAAGCAATTAAGTACAAATTCTTGCAATAATTATATAAAAGTGGGTAACTTATTCAGGATAAATGATGGTATAAATGTAACATTATTTGATGTCATCAGTAACTTCCACTATCAAAGAAATGAGAAGCAACACCCTTCCTAACATGCTAGGAATGGGTATTTATACTAAAATGAAGATAAGACCCTAAATGGGTCATTTGGCTTTATCTTGGGTCGGACCTAATACAAATGGGCTTAAGCCTGACACCTAGGCCCAATTAGCTTAAATGAATTCCCGTAAACTATGTTTTTCTTATACAAGGCTCAGGAATAATAATGACCATCACTTTACATAAAAACACGGCTAACAATCTCCCCCTAAGGGGTGGTCATTGAATTGTGGATCACCTCTTGTGTTGTATTGAGTCTTAGAGCCTTGTTTTCTTGGGAATTCTTTTGAAGATACTTTTGCATGCTTGTGATCTTGGATCTTGATCTTTAACTTGATATCTTTTGACAAAATTCTTATATCGTGGACTATGGCCTTGATTTGTCTTGACTACTGAGATCTCTAAATCTTTATCATCGAATCTTTATGCCGCCTTGCGATCTTGTGTCTCTACTCTCATGCTCAAGGTCTTGAAAGCTTGCTAACAATCTCCTTCAACATTTTTATTGACATGATTTTAATTGTACCACATAATGGAAGGAGTAGTACTTCATCCACTTGTAAGATATATCTTCATTATTGCCCAGCAATCCTGTTGATAATGTTCTTTTGAGGAAGTGCTTGTACATTAGAGATTGTGGAAGACTTTGACACATGTACTTGAGCTTTCATCGTGTATTTATCTTTGTCGATTGAGCATGAGGTGGTGAATCTTGACTCAGCTAGAATGAGGATGTAACGCCGTCACTTATACCTGAAAATTTAAGTTAGTGATAAACAGCAAATATAGACGAATATGGCTTTGTCATTCGTCATAGTTTGGTTACATTAACTGGTTTTGTGGGGACCATTTTACAGTATAAGATACTGTACATGTGATCAGGTAGATTCATTATAAGAATCTCTTTGATAGGATTTCCAGCTTGAAGTGTTAGATCCTCTAACGCAGATGCAATAGATTCATTGTACTTGCTAGTATCTCTTTACCGGACACCTCAAAGCAGGCTACCTCACTAATAGTATTTGTACTAATAAAACAGTAAAAGTGAATCACTGAATTACTATATCAATGATTAAGTCGTCAATTCATTTACAGGACCAAAATTGATATCCAGTTGACACAAGCTTGATTCATGTAGAATCTCGCAAGTCATCTACCGCAGAGCTGTTTGATGTTGACTCTGGAAGGATTTTCATTCATCACTATGAATACTAAAGAGTATCACTCTGAATGTTCTAGCAATTATCACAAGGATAATGCTTAGGACTCTTTGATACCAAATGTTGTATAATGATGTACGACATTTGTATAAAGGAATTTGTATCCTAGTGAGATTTTTGATAGATCTCGATGGCTCTAGACTCTATAAGTGCACATTTGTTATTTGGTAATCGGAGGCTGGAGCGGACTGCCACCTTTTCAATATCTACGATCTCGGAGTGAGAAAGTCGATAGAGCGTGTTGATCTCCATGACAAATGAAACAAACTTCTTTTAAGAGAAGCCTGAGTAGCTGGGCTAGGTTGTGCTTTGCATCACTGGGTCTATTATGACTTGTCTTCAATATCATAATCATCTTTGTGATTACCGATAGATTATGCATTGACCCAGTTTCAGCCTAAAGTTGTATGGAGGGCTTCTTTCTTTACACCATTTATCCTTACATTTCTTTTTTAACTCTTTAACCACTTCAATGTTAAACCAACGCGTCCTCATTATCACCTTGTTAGGATTGTTCCGGTGATAACTCATGCCTTGGATAACATTCTTCCCGATCTCACTTTACTCCTTTTTTCAATCATACCTAAGGACTTCTACTCTATCTAACGGAGTATCCCTGGGTAGATCCCTCCGGTTCTAGCTGGATCATGGAATAAAAATACATATACTTAACCGCCTTATAACACAGTAAGAAACAACAGTTGGCTGGTGTTAGGTTTATGGAAAAGTGTCAATTATGTGGTTTTATTTTATTTTGATATTAGACTTTGTTTTGTTAAGTTTAATATAGCTTGTAATAAGGTTTATTATGCTTTAAGTAAGAAATAACATAATATCTAAAGTCTAGGGACTATTATTGTCAAGTTAGAAAATAAGGAAGGGAAGCCTCCCCCCCTTTGCCTATAAATAGCCCTCTAATCTTCATTAGAGGGTAATGATCTTGTAACCAACTCTTAATTTTCCCTCCATAATAATATTTGAATTTTCCCTTCACTTGCTCTCATTATCTCTAATCTTGCATGTTAATATGATTGATTCAAGATTCAAGTGACTTATCAAGTGGTATCAATCGCCAATAGAGAAGTAGAGTGCATGATTTGTGCGTGTTTTTGTACGACCGAGAATCAAGAAATAAAGGTGTTAGCCCTAAAATATGGTGACTTATCTGGAATTACATTTATCATTTATAGTCGTGTCGGGTTAGTTTAGCTAGTAAAGCCCGAGACTATAAATACCCCCTCCATACTTCCATGGAGGGGTGAAGCTCACTTTTGTAAAGTGTGTGTGTGTGTTTTTCTCCTCTTTTCTCTCAACAAACACACACACTCTTCCCATCTCATTTCCCTTTTCTCTCTATAATGAATAAATTCATTTTCCACTTTACTCGGCCTCCGGATCGTTGTTCATAAGGTGAATTTAATGCAACAGAAGGATTCCGAATTCGGTAGGTGTTATTGAGGTTTTGAGATTGTTTTTGACAGTGAATTCAAGTTTTTTGGACGATATTGTGATCTCGGAACTGTTCATTTCATTTTCGGAAGCGTGGTTTTGATTTTTGGTAGAAGCATGGCATTCTCGGTAGAGTTATTTTGAGTTTCGGAACATGTTTTCTTGTAAATTTGGTAATTTCAGTAAGAAAAATAAGTGTAATAGATATATTCGATCTTTTGGTTCTATCAAAAGTCGTTTATTAGGAATTCGATATTAAACTCGGTTTTATCGAGTTTGTTAAGTTCACAAATTCGGTTCTATCGAATTTGTGATATAGGGAATTCTACTAAGCAAAAACTCGGTAATAAGCTTTCCAAGTCATTTTACACTTTCATTTCACGGTTTTATCGTGTTTTGAAGTGTTTCAAATCGGTTTTTCAAAGATTTACTAAACTCGGTAGTCAAATTCGGTTCTATCGAATTTGAGTTTTTAGAACATTTGGATTATCTAATCATCATAAAATTCGGTTTCATCGAATTTGTGGTTATTAATAATTCATAATTGTTGGATTTTAACAATTTAGGTTTACCGAGTTTATAGTGAATAGTGTTACCGAATTTAAGTAGTTTTCAGTTTACCGAGTTTAGTATTTGAAGATTTCCGAGTTTGATAGTGTACTGTCCGAGTTTGATAGGGTACTGTTCAAGTTTAGTATTTGAAGATTACGTGTTGTCCGTGAACAGTGTTACCGAATTTGACTACTGTTACCGAGTTTGGTTATTTTCTCACAAATCTCACTCATATTCGTCTAAAAAGATCCAATCTTTGAATCTTAAGACATGTCGACATCCAAAACATACCAACAATCCCTTGCTGAAGCCGGTTCTGAGACTAGGCCACCCATGCTTGAAAGGGGTAGTTACATACCTTGGGCGAGTAGATTCAAACGATTTCTTAATCGCAAGAGGGAAAACCGGAAGTGGCTTCTCAAAGCACTAGAAGATGGCCCTTATGTGTTTAGGAACATCACACCTACAGGTTCAGCATTACCAAGGTTGCAAGATGTAGACGATCTTGAAGGAGATGACTTATTGTACTATGATGCGGAAATGGAACTCACAAATATGATTCTTCTTTCTATTCCTAATGAGATTTACAATTATGTTGATTCTTGTAAGACGGCCAAGGAAATGTGGGATCGTGTTGAACGTTTGATGAGGGGAACTATACAAAACCAAGTTGACAGGGAGACGCGGTTTACAAATGAGTTTGATCAATTTGTTGCTGAACCAGGAGAGTCACTACTCAAAGTGCAACTTCCGACCAATATCGTCAGTTAAACAATTCCCCTGAAGTTACGTGCCCTTCAACAACCGCACTCTCTACATAAACGACCCCCCATCCCACTTCCGATCAATAAATCCGTCCCGCGTTGAATTCTTCAGAAAACAGTATGTACTGTACTCCTCGCTTTCTCTTATGACCCCCTCGTCACCCCCCTTCATACTCAGTGCACACATCACCTATAGTCGCTCTATAACTATGACACCTGCACTAAATCTTTTACTATCGCTCTATTAACCCGTTCACCCCTCAACCAGACCCCTTACGTGTTCTCCAACTACCAGATCATTAATCTGCTACACTCACACAGCTTAACACGTGTACCTAACATCTAATATCGTCCCACTACTCATCTCTAAAACCCCTGCGCCCCTCTTGTATCAAATTGCAGTACTCAAGATGTCCATACTAAAAGATATTCTTTCAATTGATGTTGTCGTTACACTTATAGTAGCTACTCACACACTACTCACATACCACCATCCTCTGTCAGAAGTCATTGCCATTGATATTCACTTGAGTAGCGTTTCTATCTATTTGCCTTCTGCCAACTATCTCCACACCTAAAACTCCGCTTCACCCTATTCATCAACCATCATGCCCAAAACATTTACTGACCCCCCTCACCCTCATGTCCCTGCCCCCACCACAGTCCTCTTATACTCTCATCTCTCTCTACGTCCTCAACACCTGACGTGCTAGCACTTGTGCTTGTGTCCTTGTCTCCCGCTCCTATCCTCTCGCCGCGCGTCACATGTTGTCTCTTTGGAATTGCCCTTTGTACCTCCTCTTATGTCCCCTTATCCCCCCTCTCTTCCACCGTCCCCATCACTCTCCTCTGTCAAAAACGCGTTCTCTACACCTTTTCATTATTCTCCACCTTTTTATTTTAGTTTTCTACTACCACCCGCTGAGACCACCACCGTAATACGTGCTGCACCTCAATACCCCGCTAATGTGCACACCATCACGCCTTTTATCCCCCCCATCACCATGAGTGTCTCCACCGCGTCCCTCGTTACCAGCAATACCATCTCCAACATTCTGTGCCACCTCTCTAACCAAGTGTACCCACCCCATTGCTCCTTTCTTCTATCTCCTTCCTTGATTAGTCTATGATATCAAATTTCTATACTCCCTTCACCCTCTATGCCTAACATTAGTTCTCAAATTTGACAGACTGTATATGTGTTCAACCTTTCCGCTCCTTGTGTGTGTACTACATCTACTGTCATTGATGTACCCCATATACCCCACCCCGCTCGTCCTAGTTGAAATTAACCTCGTGTGTAACTGCTGTGCTACATCTCCCTATCTGTCATTCTGACCTTCACCACATGTGTTCCCGTCTATTCCCAGTTTCATACGAATTCAATTCCTACTTGTCGTGTCAATACGTCACGTAATGCTCCTCCCTCCTCTACTTCCACTACATCCCTCTATAGATTTTGTAGATTCACACTGTTCTCCAGGTCTCACCCTGTGTGAATAGAATAGTTCATTCAAGAGACCTAAACCCACCGTATATTCTGATTGAATCCCTGTCTTCTACCCGCAAGAGATGATGCAACTTCCCCTGTTATCATACACTATATGTCCTCAGTGTATCAACCAAGCCGTACCATTCACTCCTGTTTCTATTTCACGTGTTCACTGCTGTGTGTGACACATGTCATCACACTAATTAACGTGTCTTGCCTAATCTTTGTGTTCACTTCACGTACTGAATGGCCTATTCATTCAATTTGTGTAAACCATCCTTCTCGTCCTTTATCTCCTCTCTATTCCCTCGTTTTAATCCATTGTCTGACGTGCAGATAGAGTACCCGCTGTTACCCGAACCTCCTACATCCTTTCGTACTCATAATCACATCTCAGTCTAGTTCATATGACGCTACTATATGTCTAAACAACCAAGTTTAACTGTGTGTGTGTGTGTGTTGTCCTACCTATCAGTGCCCTAGTGACACTAAAGTGACGACCCCTATCTTGTACAACGCATCATGATTTAGTTACTACTACAAATCTGTATCTGACAGAAGTTTTGCCTCTTTTGTTGAGATAGCATTAAATCCTTCTCATGTCTGTGAACTATCAGACACATGCTCGTACACGACTTGAGTTGCACATGATAATTGTCTCGAGTTTCAGGTAGAGCTTTGACCTGGTGGAACACCCAAGTCGCCACCCTCGGTTTAGCAGAGGCAAACGGGAAATCATGGGATGATATGAAAAAGATGATGTTAGAAGAATTCTGTCCTGAAGAAGAAATATCAAGGATGGAAGATGAGTTGAGAAACTTGAGGTTAAGGGACCATGACATAGCTGCTTACACCAACCGATTCAACGAATTGGTTTTACTATGTCCTGAGGTTGTTCCATCTACCAAAAAGAAGATCAGTCAATATATCAAGGGGTTGCCATCATACATCCAGGGTGAGACCTATTCTTCTAAGCCAACTACCCTAAATGAAGCTATAAGGATGGCGCATGGTCTTATGGAGCATAAAGTTCAGGGTTGGAAGGAAAAGAATGCTGATCAAAACAAGAGAAAATGGGAAGGTGGAAATCAAGGGAATAATCAAGGTAACCGTAATAACAACCGGGGAGACTACCGTGACAACCGCCGTCACAATCAAAACAATAACCGAAGGAATGGGGGTGCTAGGGCCATGACTCAAGCTCAAGGTGAAAATGTGAACCAAGGAGGGCACGCCCCGAAGTGCAATAGGTGTAACATGTTCCATTTTGGAAATTGCCCGGTGAAATGCAGTAAATGTGGAAAGAGGGGACACCATGTTAGGGATTGTCGTGGTAAGGGAGTAGCCACTGGTGCTAATGCTGAGCCGATTAGGGTTTGTTTCAAGTGTGGGGACCCGAATCACCTTGCCAACAGTGAATTGTGTCCCGAGAAGAAGAAGCAGGATGGAAGGAATGCAAGTGGCCATGTTTATGCCGTGAAAGATGTCGATCAAGCCCAAGGCCCAAATGTGGTGACTGGTACGTTTCTGCTCAATAATCGTTATTTTAGCATGTTGTTTGATTCGGGGTCGGACAAGAGTTTCATAAATGCTAGTCTTACTCATTTAATTGACAACGAACCGGAAAGAATAAGTGCTAGTTATGAGGTCGAGTTAGCCGATGGAAGGATCGCTAGTACAAATACTGTATTAAAGGGGTGCACTTTAAATCTAGTCAACCATCTATTTAAAATTGATCTAATTCTTACAGAACTTGGTACTTTTGATGTCATAATTGGCATGGATTGGTTAGCCGATAATTATGCCGTCATCATCTGTAGTAAAAAGGTGGTGCACATTCTGATTAAGAATCGAACGTTAGTGGTTAAGGGTGATAGCAATTCTTCCCGATTAAAAGTGATATCCTGTATTAAGGCAAGAAAATACATCGAAAGAGGATGTCATCTATTCTTAGCTCACGTTACCGAGAAGGAGAAATCTGAGAAACGTCTTGAAGATGTACCGGTAATTCGTGATTTCCCTGAAGTCTTCCCTGATGACTTGTCGGGACTTCCCCCGCCTCGACAAGTTAAGTTCAAAATTGATCTAGTGTCGGGTGCTGCTCCAGTTGCCCGTGCACCTTATCGCTTGGCCCCGTCAGAAATGAAGGAATTGTCTGAGCAATTGAAAGAATTGTTGGAAAAAGGATTTATTCGCCCGAGCTCGTCACCCTGGAGAGCTCCGGTGTTGTTCGTAAAGAAAAAGGATGGTTCATTTCCTATGTGTATCAATTATCGCGAACTAAATAAGTTGACGGTCAAAAACCGCTATCCTCTCCCGAGAATTGACGATTTATTCGATCAACTTCATGGTTCAAGTGTATATTCGAAAATTAATCTGCGTTCGGGGTATCATCAACTCCGCATTCGAGAAGAGGACATTCCGATCACCGCTTTCTGAACAAGATATGGTCATTATGAATTCCAAGTGATGCCATTTGGTCTAACCAATACACCGGTAGTGTTCATGGATTTGATGAACCGTGTCTGCAAGCCGTATCTTGATAAATTCGTGA
The DNA here is from genome assembly GCA_026074375.1 of Tanacetum coccineum. Classification (NCBI taxonomy): domain Eukaryota; kingdom Viridiplantae; phylum Streptophyta; class Magnoliopsida; order Asterales; family Asteraceae; genus Tanacetum; species Tanacetum coccineum. The sequence goes on from BQNB010054984.1 coordinate 36,209, forward strand.
TCGTATTCATCGACGACATTCTCATCTACTCCAAGACCAAGGGAGAACATAGTGAGCATCTAAAGATCATTTTGGACCTGCTCAAGAAAGAGAAATTGTACGCTAAATTCTCGAAATGTGATTTCTGGTTGGAGTCCATTCAATTCCTTGGCCATGTTATTAATAGGGAAGGCGTCCATGTCGATCCCGAAAAAATTGAAGCTATCAAAAATTGGCCTGTTCCGACGTCGCCAACTGAAGTAAGACAATTTATGGGATTAGCCGGTTATTATAGAAGATTCATCGAGGGATTTTCTTTGACTGCCAAGCCGCTTACCAAACTTACTCAAAAGAATAAGAGATTCGATTGGGATGCAGATGAGGATGAAGCATTCCAAAAGCTTAAGCAAGATCTATGTACTGCTCCAATTTTAGCTTTGCCCGAAGGTCCTGATGATTTCGTTGTTTATTACGATGCATCACTCAAGGGTTATGGTGCGGTACTAATGCAATGGGATAAATGATTGCCTAGCTTCCCGGCAATTTGAAACTCATGAAGAAAACTACACTACTCACGATCTTGAATTGGGTGCTGTGGTTTTTGCTCTTAGACTCTGGAGACATTACCTCTATGGTACAAAGTATGTTGTGTACACCGATCACAAGAGCTTACAATACATTTTGGATCAAAAAGAGCTAAATATGAGGCAACGGCGATGGATTGAGCTAGTAAAGTGATAGATGTGAAAAAAATTCCGTTACCATCCCGCAAAGCAATGTGGTATGCGCGATGCTCTAGCAGGAAAAGTTCGAGAAAACCTCTGAGGGTTCGACTTTGTGATGTCTACGCTACACCGATCAGGTCCGAAAGGATACTCAAGGCCCAACTGGAAGCTGTGAAACAGAAAATGTCAAAGCGGAAAATCTGGGTCGACTGTTAAAGCCTATCTTTTCAAGATTCACACGACGGATTCGTATTATGAAAAACGTGGTGGTTACCGATGTTTGGCGGACTACGAGACTTGATTATGCCACGAATCTCAGAAAGTCTAAATAATCTATTCATCCGGTTCTTACAAAATGTATCAAGTCTGAAGAAATAATATTGGTGGCCGAATAAGAAAAGCCGACATTGCTACATAAGTTAGTAAATTGCCTACGTGTGTCCAAAGTCCAAGTCGAGCATCAAGCGACCGTCAGACTTCTGCAAGCAACCTGAAATTCCTGAATGAAGTGGGAACGTATTACTAGGATTTTGTTACGGGCCTTCGAGAACATCTAGTGGTTATGATCTATTTGGGTAACTGTCGTCGAGTTGACGACATCAGCTTACTTTTTTGCACCGATACTGCTGGATATGATAAATCAAAGGTAGAATGTTTCAACTGCCATAAAATGGGACATTTTGCCAGAGAATGCAGAGCACCAAGGAGTAAAGACAACAGAAATTGGAATCAAGGTAGCTCATCAAAGGCAGTAAGGATTGAAGATGCTTCTGAAAAGGCAATGTGTGCTATAGATGGTGCTGGATTTGATTGGAGTGACATGGCAGAGGAAGAAATTCAAGCAAACATGGCTCTCATGGCATTCTCAGATTCTGAGGTAACAAATGATAAATCTTGTTCTAAATCTTGTTTGAAAAACTATGAAGCTCTAAAGAAACAGTATGATGATTTACTTGTTAAATTAGATGATACTGGTTTTAAAGCTTCTACATACAAAAGAGGTTTATCAATTTTAGAAGGACAAATTCTTAAATATAAAGAATCTGAAGTCCTTTTTTCTGAGGAAATTGCTTTGCTTAAAAGAAGTGTAGGTCACAAAGAATATCAAATGGGATTACTTAGGACTGAACTTGAAAAGGTTAAGGAAGAAAAGGAGGGGTTTGAGTTTAAGATTGCAAAGTTTGAAAAATCAGCAAAAGACTTAGATCAGTTGTTAGCAAGTCAGATAACTGACAAGAGCAAAAAGGGTTTTGGTTATAATGTTGTCCCCTCACCTCATCCCTTGATTCTTAATAGACCAACACCTTTAGACTTATCTTATTCAGGTCTAGAAGAATTCAAACAACCTGAGGTAAATGAGTATGGTCCTAGGGATTCAAGTGTAAAGCCTACCACTGGTTGTGATAAAGAGTCAGATAATTCTAAGGAGAATACTAATGACTCTTTAAAACAACAACAAAAGACTGATTCTAGCTCTGTTAAGTCTCCACTTAAGGTAGACAAAGATTGGAAAGAAAAGTTTTTCTATTAAGTCTCCACTTAGGAGGTCAGTTAGGTATGCAAGAGGAAACCAAAGGAATTGGAATGGTTAAAAATCCAATCAATTAGGATGTAACTGTAAACCCCCGTATTTAAGGTCACTACTATTTCTAATCTCATAATTAATTTATAAATTTTAAACAAGTTACTTTTATTTACATTTAGACATTTTATTGAAATCGTCGTTTTGATTAAATTCAAGCTATGCTTAAAACAATTATCCGTCTTGAACCGTACGTAAATTAAACTTTTCAGAAAAGTATTCCGTTTAATGTAGAATTATTTTTATCATATTCGTTTTTACTTCGTGGTTTCGCCTTAACTCTCGTTATATTTTACGTCGATACCCGTTAGCCTCAAAACTACCTACCTATCTTAAAATTTATACCCTAAACACTAAAGTTTATAAAAGTTAAACTCAAAACTCATCACCACCACTTCATAGTGGCGTGGCATCTTCTAAGGATGTGTCTAAGACACATGTTAAAATCAAATGCATGTATTGATTATATAAAAGAAACCTTCTCATCTCACATAGTTCATTATAAAAAAAAAATACTCATCACCTCTTTTCTTTTGCTCTCCTTGACGCCACCCACACCACACAAACACTCATTTCACAAAAAATTTCAAGAACAAACAATGAGCACACTAGTGGATATGACTACCTAGTGTGTTTCCTATATTTTTGAAGCAACAAAAGAAGTTTTTCAAGAAGGTTTTTATATCATTTGGGGCTGAATTAATTCAAGTTTTCATAGAGTTATTGCATGAAGAAATGATGATGTTCTAGAGGTATTGGGTAAAGATTCAAGTCTTGGTGTAAAGAAGTCCTTTTGTTTTGGGTGATAAT